>JAFBJS010007024.1:0-20524 GCA_016785265.1 Paraplagusia blochii
TTTAGAGAGTTATATGAAAACATTAATGTATGAACTTTGTTACCACAAATATTTGGATCTATGTCGGAAAAGTTTTTTTTCACTCTCCTCATTTGCAGGTAACATCTGAAGGTGGACCTCAGCCCCAGTCCAACATCCTCTTCTCCATTTCTGATGAAAACATTGCCTCACTGAGTGGCGTGGGCCTCGTCAGTGGTGTGGCGGTCGGCAACGTTAGCGTTACTGGACTGGTCCAAGCTGTGGACGCAGAAACCGGGAAGCTTGTTGTCGTTTCCGAGGTAAAAAAAAGGATTTAATGAGGTTTAGTGTTTGACACAGGAGAAGCAGGTTTCAAAACAAAAGTTAATAATTGGTAACTATAGGGATTTGGGATATTTGTTGATGTTAACATGCTGTTATAACCCTAACACTGAGATTCTGATATTAGTGATACCGATATAGTTATGATGTGTCCAAGCCACAAATAAAGGATAAAATAGTTTCATACTTTTTCGTGCTATCTGAGAAAAACGTTGGCATCGAAGGGAAAAGGCGGAAGTGTAATGATGACAGAATTATTAATATAAATTGTTGGGCCAGACTAAAAAGCCCAGCGCCATGCATCCGGCCCCTGAGCCCTAGTTTGCTAAGGGTCTGATGTAAACCTTTGTTTTTCCCACAAACTATTTGTTATAAGCTTGTTGTCGTTTCTGAGGTTAACCAAAAGTCAATAAGTGGTAACTATAGGGATTTTGGATATTTATTTTTTGTTGTCCAATATGCTGTTATAACCCAAACACTGAGATTCTGATATTAGTGATACTGATATAGTCTTGTTATGATCTGTCAAAGTTATGACTGAAGGCTAATACTCTTTCAGCCTTTTTCATGCTATCTGTGATGAAATGTTGGCATTGAAGGAAAAAGGCAGAAGTGAAAATTGTTAATGTAATTTTTTGGGCCAGACTAAAAAGCTCAGTGCCATGCATCCGCCCCCCGAGCCCTAGTTTGCTAAGGGTCTGAATAATTAATAATAATGTCTTAATAATGTCTGACACTCTGAGAAACAATACCGTCCATGAGTTTAACTGACCATGATTTTTACGTTGTGACTCTAATACACATAGCATAACAATTTAGAGTTTGAGTAACATAGTTCACATTTGGGTGAGGTTGGATGAAGGACCAGAGTCTGTGAGGGCCTCAGTCTGGTCCAAACCCTCCAGATCCAGGTGAACTCTCCCCACTTATGGTTACATTTGTCTCGTTTTCTCAGGATCAGGTGGAAGTGGAGGTCGTTCGTTTGGCAGGAATTCGGATCCGAGCACCAATCACCAGGATGAAGACCGGAACCCAGGTGGGAATTTTGAGGTCTTATCAGTTTCCTGGGACAAACACATCCATTAGTGACTGACTCTGTGTCCTTTCCTCCCAGATGCCTGTGTTTGTGATGGGTCTGACCAGCAGTCAGACGCCCTTCTCCTTTGGCAACGCTGCACCTCCTCTAATGTTCCACTGGTCAACCACCAAGAGAGACATTCTGGACGTCCAGTCACGGCACATGGAGGTTCAAACCCCACACTTTATAGAAATTAACTTCCTTTAAATGTTCTTTCACAATAAGAAAAAGGAATTCAGTTCTTAACTGTTGTGTGAACTTAAATAAATGACATTTAAAAGCAAAGCATTAGCAAAAAAAAAAATTACATTTTCTTCACCCCATCTACAGGAAAACTGTGAGTATTTCACAGAAATAGATACAAATAATATACATTTGGAGAAGTTACTCAGGCCAGAATACAAACCAGAACGGTCTTAATCCAGCCCCCGGGCCTTAGTTTGACCATTTCTATTCTAGTTTACAACCTGTCGATGAGCTCCAGTCATGTTTGTCTGATAAAAATGTTGTAGAATCACAGACCGGACTGAACCGGTTTTAGTCAATGACTTCAGACTACGTGGAAATTCTTTAAAACTGGTGGGTCGCCATCTAGTGTTTGTTGCAGACCCTTTTCTCAAAATTGGAAAGTTAAAATGAATAATGTTTTTAATAATACTTTTTAATTGCCATAACAAGAAACTGAATGACCTTTTTCCTGGTTTGTGGCTGGTTAGTTAAGGAAGTAGACCTGTGTCTGAAAGGTTGCTGGTTCAAATCCACCAGCCCCCAAGTAAAATTCTGAATCTGTCTCACTGTCATGTGACATTTATTTCAGGCCAACGTGGAGCTCCAGTCAGAACACAACTTTGGGATGACGGTGACAGCCAAGACCCGAGGGAGGACAGGGCTGAAGGTGGTGCTGAGGGTCACCCAGCGTGGCGCAGGGCAGCTGGAGGAGAACCTGGTGGAGCTCAGAGACGAAATCCAAATTCAGGTACTGACCGCGATCGGTGAACCTCAAAATCAGGTCCAGGACCAGGTTTTGTGTCTCCAAGTCTCTCAGGTTGTTGAGCTCTCTTATCTCTTTGATTGTCATCAAGGTCTACGACAAGCTGCTGATGTTGAACCCAGAGGTGGAGGCTGGAGAGATACTGATGGCTCCCAACTCTCTGCTCAAACTCCAGACCAACAGGTGAACCACTGAAGACACGCCTCCTCCGACCCTGAGACTTCTTAGCTGTCAGTTTACTACATTCAAAAGTAAAAAAGTTAGAAAAAGTGTTCTCCATTAACTATCGATAATATATGGCGCCCCCACAGTCTCCTGGTTTTGGGAATAGGTACTGCACACATTAATGCACAGATGATACATAGATACATAAAGTAGAGATACAGCCAGATAGGTGGATATATGATTAGATAGAGCAGGGTTTCCAAACTTGTGGCCCGTGGGCCATTTGCGGTCACTGGAATGATATTTTGTGGTCCCCACCTTGATGTGAAAGTTGAATTTATAATAATATTTTATAGATTTGTTCTTGACATTTGTGGTAAATCCTATAGTTCTCCAAACACTGATCCACAGCCACCTTCTGGTTCAGTGTTGTATTACACAGAATCTATGGGAAACTATGGGTAATTTTTTATTAAATTTTTTTCTTTTGTATTGAACACTGAAAGCTGTGGCCCTTTGTGAAGTGATAGTGTGGCTTATTTGAGTTTGAGACCCCTAAGAGAGACAGACGGACAGAAAGACAGACAGACAGATGACAGTCCAGATCAGTGAAGTCCAGCTCATCATGTTTTCTAATGTGATTTTTTTTCTTTTACCAGGGATGGCGTAGGCGCACTCAGCTATCAAATGTTGGACTGCCCTCACCAGATGTGTATAAGAGACAGCAACCAAGCCTTCAACCCTCATTCTCGCCGTGAAGGTCAGTTTATGAGCGTCTGTGTCTTTTCTGTCCTTCAGTCAGCGCTCGGGTGACGTGACTGAACAACATCCGTCCCTGACAGGACGGCAGCAACACCAGGAAATGATGAGGCCGCTGTTTGAAGGTTGGAGAAAACACTGTCATCGTTGCGCGCGTTAAAAACGCAACGGCATTTTTATAAGTTGCAAGCAACAGCAGCGACAGCAAATCTCAATGTGTCTTCAGTCATTTCCCTTCCACGCTGACTCCGAGAACATTAATTTTCTGAGGCTTCCTGTCGCCCCGCGTGTAGATCATTATGCAGCGAAAAGCTGTTCTGTCATTGGCTGTGTAGCTGAGACAGGAAAAGAAGAAGAAGAATGGATGTGTAGATGTCAGTGGGTAATTCTGCTGTGGCAGCAATGGCAGCATTAGTAAACATGACGATAAAGTGCAGCATAAATCATCATTTATTTATGAAAAAAAAAAGGTTCAGATCTTAACCCTTCAAGTTCACAGTCTCTAAAAATAATAGTTGTTCTGAACGCAGATGTGTTTGGACACTGTCCATTCATGTAGTGTTTATTACTAGTGATGTCCAATATTAATTACCGGCCAATCCCATATCTACATATTGTCCAAATACTTGATTTGGCTGGAGAAGCTCGAGAGAAGTGTGAGGACTGATCTGTGATAGAAGAGAGTCAGCTAAGGTGAAGACAAAGGTTTACAAGACATTTATAAGACCAGCCATGATGAATGGATTAGAGACACTAGGTATAGACAGAAGACAGGAGACAAAGCTGGAGGTGGAGGAATTAAAGATGCTAAGATTCTCTTTAGGAGAGACAAGGATGGACAGGATCAGGAATGAGGTGATTAGAGGGACAACGCAGACAGGAAGGTTTGGAGAAAAAGCTAGAGAAGACAGATGGAGATGGTTTGGACATGTTCAGAGGAGGGACAGTGGATACACTGGTAGAAGAATGATCCTAGAGATGGAGCGACCTAGGAGACAAAGAGGAGATTGATGGATGCGGTGAGGGAGGACATGGAGGTAGTTGGAGTCAGAGTAGAAGATTGAGAGGAGAGAAGGAGATGAAAGAGGATCATTTGCTGCGGAAATTCTGATTCCGATACCAATCAATCTAGATATTGAGTGGATTAAGCTATTAAAATATATCTATAAAATTAGCTGCAATGCTGCCATCTAGTGGCTTGTTTATATATATATATTATATATATGATGGAATTCAGGTCATGGAATTTATTGCCCATCTTTTTTTTTGATCTAGCCTACATCAGTCTACAGTCATATAATAAGTGGTCTTTTTTAAGTATTGCAATATGTCTCAATATATAGTGTTGTCACCGCAGTCTTGCTTATTGGACAGGTCGAATAACAACATTGTTTCTTGTAGTTCATTCAGTTATATCTGAAGAATTGATCTACTGCCGCCTGATTTAGTTGACGTAGATGTTGGACGGCCACTTCATCATCTCCTGACTTTGGCAACAGGAGCAGCCACTGACCTCTGTTTGTCCTCTTTCAGGTGGTGCCCGTGTCCTACCTCCGTTTCAGCACCGGTCCAGTCATCCACACGTCCAGCAGAGAAAGTCTGAAGTCTTTCCCCCTCGGCAGCGTTCTCACCTTCGCCGTCCACTTCCACTCGGCCACCGGAGAGGCCCTGCACAGCTCCAGCTCCCACCTGGTCTTCTCCACCAACAGGTGTGTTGTCCTCGTCTCTTTTACTGCAGTCTCTGTCCTGATGACTCTTGAGTCTAATTTGCCTCTAGTGGTTCATAAAGGAATCACAATCAATTTTTGGCTGCAACTCTTTGTGCAATGGAAATCTTAATGTCGAATTAGCAGTTTGATGATGGTAATGTAGACAATAGGAGGCGCTGCAGAAGTAGTTTCAGACTTTTGATCTAATTGAGGTTGCCAGCATGAATTTACGAGGTTACCCAGGGAGCACTTCCACCAGAGTTGGTGACAGAGCCAAATGAACATCAGCGACGTGCAGGATGAATGTGCCTGCTGCCGGCGCTGCGTCTGAGAGGGAAGTATTAGAAGCAAGGGCTGATGGGACAAATAGGAGTGACCTGTGATTACGTCCTGTCAGGTCTCCCAGCAGCCATTTGGGTTTTCATTTATTTTCTTGCTTCCAGCGAATTCTTGCTGAAGATTGTCTTAAGAGCAAAAGAGAAAAAACAAGTTTTTGAGGAGTCAGATGTTGGACCTCAACAACAAACAGTGTTGATTATTATTATTATTGAAAATCCTGAATTATTATTAAGGTAAATCCATAAAGTTTACTAAAGTCCAATCTTAAATCTTAAATGTGGATGTTTTATCTTTTTGAGAGAGATTTTGCTACTATATATACTGCATTTTTAAAATTTTTGGTACCATGTGTACTTTTTTTTTCTCTTTTTTTTTTGCTGCTATATTTACTGCTTTTTTAAAATTTTGCTGCTATGTTTACTTTCTTTTTTTATTTTGCCACTATATTTACTTTCTTTTTTCTCTTTTTTTGAGAGATTTAGCAACTATATTTACTGCTTTTTTAAATTTTGCTACTTTGTTTACTTTCTTTTTTTATTCTTTTTACTTTTTTATTTTGCTACTATATTTACTTTCTTTTTTTGCTCTTTTTTGAGAGATTTAGCTACTATATTTACTGCTTTATAAAAATGTTGCTACTATGTTTACTTTCATTTTTTTTTTTCTCTTTTTTTTTGAGAGATTTAAGATCTTGTTGAGGACCAACCCATCAATTATGTTTATTTAAATTTATTCTCATTGAAAGTTTTCAATTCGAAAAATTGACGCAATGTGCAACCCTATTCACAAATAATAATGTAACTGTAGTGAGTCACTACAGTGAGAGTTTCGTAGTGAAGTGTCCGAAGTATTTCTTGGACACAGAGTTCTTCTGTGCAGTATGTTCTCTTTATTCAGGGTTCTGCTGACATTGACCCTTTTCCACCTTCTGTCCTGCAGAGACGACCTGGTTCAGGTCGGGGCCGGACCCACTAACCACACCCTGGTGGTGCGGACGGTCAACGTGGGCCTGACCCTCCTTGCGGTGTGGGACAGTGACAACGCCGGGGTGGCCGACTACGTTCCCCTCTCTGTGGAACACGCCGTCCATCCCGATGAAGCCCAGAGACTAGTGGTGGGAGACGTCATCTGTTTTACGACCCATCTGAGCAGCCCAGATGGTGAGTGGGGTTTACGGGTCTTGTTAGCTGGACTGTCTGGTCCACATGTGTTTTTCCACACACTCTCCACGACAGGACCGTGATGTATTGATGGTCCTGGTGTTTTTCTGCTGCCCCGTCGTTGGCTCTGCTCCTGCAGTTATTTTTTTTTTTTCACTTCTTTATCTTGAGTCCAGGAGAATCACTCACAGCTTTTTGGCCGAGTGGAACTTTTTATTTGTACCTTTCATTATCTCTTGTATTTGCTGGCATTCTTTTTAGTTATAAAAAATAAGTTGCAAAATATATTAACATTAGTCTTTGCAGCATTTTCCTTTGTACCTACTGACCTTGTCTGTGAACCTGACCAACTGACCCAGTCTGTGATTTCAACCAACTGAATTGGTGTTTCAATCTGAGCAACTGACCTGGTCTGTGAACCTCACCAACTCAGCTAACTGACCTGTTTTGGGATTCCGACCAACAGACCCGGTCCATTAACCCGATCAACTGACTAGGTCTGAGATTCTGACCAACTTTGCACCCCACCAACTGACCTGGTCTGTAAACCAGACGGACTGACCTGGTCTGTGAACCTCACCAACTGACCCAACACTGGAGAACTCTGCTGGTGTCTGTTTTTCCAGCGTTCTACTGGTGTCTGCTCTTCCCGGTTTCTTCAACGTTCTCTTCCAACTCCTGAATGTTTCCTAGCCTACATAGCCTCTGGGGTTAACAGTGGATAACAACCACATACTGCCACCTAATGCACTGGAGTGTGTAGTGTCACGGTCTGACCAGTGACGTTTTTTCGGATTACACAGCCATTACCTTCAACCACTTGAAGAAAAAGATTCTTGAAGACTGGCGGCAGGGTGGTCAACTTGCTTGAGCTCCCCCTTGTGGATGTATCATGTAACTGTGTCAAATGCGAAGTATATACATGTAAGACTATAAGAATACATGTAAGAACGAACAAACTGTATGTTCCCTGTTCCCTGGTCCTACATGGAGCAGAACCAAAACCTTGCTGTGAACCTTCCTCCTGCAGACGTTGACTATAACGTATGAGGACAGTGGTAAGGGACATAAATCTTCCCTGTGGTCTCTGCAGGTGTTCCCGGGACCTGGAGTTCTTCTGCTAACGCCGTTCTTCACGTGGATCCTAAGAGCGGTGCAGCTGTGGCCAGAGATGTGGGCAGCGTCACAGTTTACTACGAGATACCTGGAGTTCTGAGGACCTACAGAGAGGTACAGGACGTACTTCAGTACTGCATACTCTGGTGTTACTGTGATGAAGTCCCTGTATGTACACACTGCTGCTTATGATGAATGAGCTCCAGCAGGCAAATTCACACTTATGTAATTATCCACGCAGCAACTTCCCTAGAGACTTGACAACCCCTCCACCCTCGTCACCCCCTACTCCGTTGCACCACCACTCTGCATCAGCCCATTAGACAGTCCAAGATCAATGTACAACAGAGTACCGAGCACGTAGCATCAGCCTGTGGTTAGAATCACATGAAGCATGGCTAACTGTAACAGTGTTCGTCTTGGATGACCTAGAACAGCCAGGACAAACTAAGACAACCTAAGGCTCGGGGGCCAGATCTGGCCCTTCAACTCTGTAATCTATTGTAATCTAACCCCTAAAACTTCAGAATTGGTCCTTTTCCAAATCTTGAGTAAAAATTGGTGACCGTACAACCGATATCGATATCATCCGCACAATATTATTGTTTTACATACACACACAAGCATACAAGTGTGTGTATGTAAAAGTAAAGCGGAGCAAAACAACGCCCACACTTCTCCCTTTAACGTTCTCATGGTGTTCTCTACTCCGTCCGCCTTACAACAACACAAACAGGGGGCGCCTCACATTTTGAAGGAAATCTACGACTTTTATGTGCGCCTTATAGTTGTGAAAATAGGATAGTAAATGTATCAGTTGATATTAGCCTTATTGGTTATTACGTGATATTGGTAAGCTTTTTTCCTCCGATAATCTTCTTCTTTTACTTTCGGCTTGTCCCTTTTCTCAGGGGTTGCCAAGAAAAGGGACCTCTGATAATAAAAATTGGATAAAACAATGCCTTGATTTTGTCAAATTTGCTGTCGTAGCACGTAGGATTCTTGACATTTACCTCAGTTTTGTCTGGAAAATTAAAAATAAGCAAAAGTTAATATCGCACATCTTAGTTGGCAGTCAACACTTCATCCACCGCTGCTTAGGTGTTTGGACGATATCTGATATCGTCAAATTTTTAATACCGGACATCCTGAAAATTAATGATACCTGAGACACTTTTTCCAAAGGGTTGACACACGGGTTCTTGAATGAGGTTCTAATGGCATGAAGAGATTTATAGAGGTGGTCGTTACACTATCATAACACACAGTAGTTAAAGAAGTTTGTTTTACCGGGAGCCTGTGATTAATGAGAACATTCTGCTGTGGATGAAAACGACGCTCCTCCAAATGAAGTTTAGATTAATGGACCACTTCCTGTCCTCAGGTGATTGTGGACGCAGCCACGAAGACAACAGCCACGGCCCAACAGGCGCCAGTCAGGAACGGCAGAGAGACCAAGGTTCTCCTCAGCACCAGGGAACGTGGAACCAACCTCATTGGTAGGAGAATAAGTCGATGCTCTTCCAGGCAAATGTGGGGGCGTCAGCGTTTCTAGAATCGCTGTGAAGCGCAGTTCACATGAATCATCTGCGGAGAGCACTAATCAGTAGTTAGTTAAGGTGGAGCTGTGTGACAGGTGGAGGGAGAGGAGATAGAAACGTTGACAATTAATCAGAGGAATTACAGCAGTTTTATTAATAAATCACACACTTTCATGAAATGTAATTATTTCAAATGAAGGAAAAAATAGGACGTAATCAGATGTAGGCGTTACTTTAGCTCTGGTGTCTGATTATATTGTGTTTTTCTGATTCTTCCTCACAGGAACCTGCTCTTCTGCTCAGACTGAGGCCATTCCACAGCTACGTCCAGAATCCTCCATCAGCTGCCACCTGAGTTTCACCAGTGATGCCGTTGACTTTGCTGTCAGTGACGTCTTCAAAAGTCATGTCAGCTTTGACACCAGCGTCGGTAAGACTCCAGAGAAGAACTCACTATCCTGGTTACTAACTATATGATATATTGCAATATACTGCCATGCATTAGCATGATGCTATCTTAGTTTCTTAAATAAATAATGAGAAAACAAATAAGATTGATTGACTCAAAGTCTCAAATATATACCAATTATTTCAGTCCCTGTACTGGGACTCAAATAATCAGTAACTATTCAGTCAACTAGTAGCCAGTGGTTATATAATAAAAAGGTCAATACAGCGCTGTAGTACGGAAGCGTATTGCTGCCACTTCTCGGTATCACGTTATTTCGTGATAGTATAACGTTATAATGTGATACGTATCATGTTATTTCGTGATGGTATCATGTATAACGTTATAATGTGATACTATCACGTGTAACGTTTAATGTGATACGTATCACGTTATTTCGTGATAAGTTTACGTTATTTCGTAGTAAGTTTACGTTATTTCGTGATACATTTCTACGCAATTATGAAGCAAATGAAATGTATCACGAAATAACATGATACTATCACGAAAAACGTAAAACCTAGCCCATTTTGTGTGCCTAGTGTAGCAGCAATACGCTTCTGTACTGTAGAAAATCAATACATTGTTGTGGGAAGTGATACTGATGCGAAAAATCTAATGTTTCGATTTTAGCATACAGTTTGTGTCAGAGAAAGTTGGCAGTGGTGGCCTAGTGGTTAAGGAAGTGGACTTGGGTCCGCAGGGTTTCATGTTCAAATCCACCAACTGCCAGGTCCCGACCCACATAACTTCTTGTGGTCTCACCACCCACTGGAAAGCTGACAGTACAGTGCAATGTGATTTAGGTGGTGCTAGCTGGCCTGGGGACCCGGCAATGGACGAGCAGAACAAGATGAATGAATAAATGTGTCAGAGAATAATTTTCTTACGCTAGGACAACATAAACTTTTTTGACAATATAGGCCCAGAAATGTTCCCAATATTAACTATGAAGACCTGGTTATATTTTTTTATCTTTATGAGTTAAATGAATGAGCTGATATACTGCCATCTAGTGGCATTCGCTTTAATATACAGCTATATCATCCAGCAAAACATTCCTTTATCGTTATATAGTTTTCATTATCAGAGCACAAATCAATAACAATCCCCGCAGTGATTAAATGTTAATGCTAAAACCAGCGACGGCGATATTTCCAGTATTGTACCTTGTATTTGTCTTCACCTATTTTGCGACCATGATGTTTCTATAATGGTAATACTTAGTGAACTCCAAGGCTGACCTCAGAGCACACTCTTAATCCTCAATACATATGCATTGCACACTGTGCTGTTTACAAGGGAATAATCAATACCTGCAGTGACCATGAAATGAATTTAGTAGGGACCATAAAAAGTGTCGGCGTGACATATTGAGCGGAGAACTCTCTGTTGCCTCAGAGCAGAGTGTTGGTCTGGGGCTTCCAGCACTCCTTAGATCAACATTAGATGTTTACGGGTTTACAGTGCAGTTGTTCCTGCTGCAGCGTTCTGGCTCCAAAACCTCTGCATTGCCCAACGATCCTGTAGCCTTGAACCGACAGTTAGTGTTGGTCAGAGCCAGCGTTAACGCTAGCATTTGGTAGAAAGGGTAGTGTTGGAGACTTAGGTTAAACCTCAGTTTAAATCAAAATGCTGCATCTTTCTGATTGGTTTCTCCACTGGTCTGGAGTCAGCTGCTGTAATGTTCTAGTAGCACCAGTATGTAAGCCACCGCCTTAACATCTGGTACTCAAGGGTAAAAGCTACTCTGAATCCCAGTTTTCCAAAATACCAGATACTAGATTTTCTTCACAACGTCAGGGACCTTCAGGTTACGTCTCCTCATCAAATCTCCTTCAGCTCCACCAGCTCCGTCCTCTGTCTCACTCTCTCGTTTGAGGTTGGGAAAATTACAGCAATTTGTTAAAAAAAAAAAAATACAATCCAACAGAGGTCACCATGATCACCGTGGATACCACGCAGGGAACGTTGCTCTGCAGCATCATCTGTCTCCTTCCCTTGATCTTCACTGTTAGTAGGGTGGAGTCTTTGAACTTAATTGATCCTAATGTCACATCTGAGGAGAAATTTCACGTTTGTCCAAGACTTGGAGCTCCATCAGAACCGGAGCTCTGATCAATTAGATGGAGCGCTTTCAGAGGAGGAGTCGTTAGATGTCTAGATAGTGAGGAAACTTTGATTTATTTAATTTGTGCTGATACGTTCATTTCATTTATTATTATTTTAGCTATTCATTTAATATAGCCTCTATTAACCCTTCAGTAACTGTACTTATATTTACTGAATATATTGTGTGTCAAATTCATATTGTGTGTTCAATTCCCTTTTAAAAGGACGAGTGTCACATTGTCACCGCCTACTGTCAAGTAGCCTGAATTGACAGCACTCTACAGCAAAGAAAAAAAAAAAATTCAAAATAAAGGCATAATTTATCATTATTATATATAGACATATATATATTTTTTGCCCTGGCTTAGGCCTGCGGCCCACTTTTGGGTCGCCACCCACCAGTTGAGAATCACTGTGGTGCATTTTCTGTACATTGATGGTAAAAAGCTAACAGATAGGTTTCATTTGTGGTAAAAAAAAATGGTGGTAGAAATTAAAAAAAAATGAATCGAGTCAACATTTTATGACTATTACCAAAAAAACTCTGGGTTTTTTCGAGCCCCGATTTAAAACCTTTAATTCTTGGTCTCAGTGAGTCTCCTGGAGGGACGAGGTTTCGACCGTTCATGAAATAAAACATACAATGTTTGACGACTGTTGGAGAACAGAAAGACTCCTCCTTTTTATCCTCCTTTTTTCTCTCACCTTCCCTCAGGCTTCTACACCTGCTCCATGACCTTGCAGCCCATGTCTGATCAGCAGATCCGTGTCCTCAGCGTGTCCATGACCAACCTGCTGGTGAAGGCAGGCCTGGAGGGCAGCGCCTTCTCTGGGGAACAGGTCGGAGCCCGGCTGCCCATAGAACCTGGACTGTACTCGGACCAGACGGAGCTGTTGCTCTCAAATCTCCACCCTGCTGCCGAGTTCACCGTCTACGGTCCCGCAGCCACGCTCTCCACCCTGGAGGTGAGACACTGTACTACCACAGACAGGTGAACCCTAGCCCATGTCTCACCTGCGTTTGTATCTCTGCGTTCACCAGGTGGCGTCTACCTCCGCCAATCTGGCTGTCCAGAGGGAGGAGACGAACGGCGGCTTCCCCAGCTTCTCCAGGTTCACGGTCAGGGTTGTGGAACCCGATGCTGCCGGTTCTGCATCCATCTCCGTCAGCAGCGCCTCCTCTGGCCAAAGTCTCCTCATCCCGGTCACTTTGATTCACGTGTCTGACTCGGCGTCTGCAACACGAGGTCAGAAATTAAGTCAGTCCACCTCAGCTCCAAAGAGTTTAGTTGTCAATAACTGGACTTTATTTGGTTCCTGAAGTGAGGAACCTCTGGAACCAGAAGTCTCTCTGTTGAAGGACAAGAGTCTTTCAAGCAAGAAGAAGTCCATTTGTTGAGAACTAAACTCCTTAGATCAGAAAACTGGATTAACTTCAGATTATTTAAATGGACCTGATGAGACTGGACGCTGTCTTTGTTCACAGGAAGATTTTTCTGGTCAAGGACCAGGTCAGGATCAGAAAGAGTATTTGCGTGAACTAAGATAAATGATGAGTAAAGTATCGAATAAAGACTATGGTTTTAGCCTCTTTGAGAAACTCTATTGGGGAAATACTGACCTTGCAGAAGGATGATAATAATATAAATTAAAAGTATAATTTGGACAAGTTGTGTGGGCCGGATTAAAACGCCAAACGGGTCGCATCTGGCCCCCGTGCCTTAGTTTGCCCAGGTCTGATCTACTGTTTTAGGCAGGCTTTTAATGATTCTGTCAGGATCCCAGTTCCAGTGGCTCTGTAGTCTAGGACTCATTATCCCTCAGTGCTGCAGGTTCTTGGATCAGGTTCTGACAGCCGGTTCTGTCGTCTGCCTGTCTCCCAGCAGCTGCTGCTCCAGTTGTGAGCCTGGATGGTGAGCATTCCCTTCACAGCTTCATCAACAGCTACCAGATGATGTTCTTCACCCTCTTCGCTCTGCTGGCTGGTACAGCCATCATCATCATCGGTGGGTGCACATCCTCCACACACCCCTGTGTACTGTGTCGTCTAGAACATGTAGAGGAACCTTCATCTGAACAAAAGATCTGGAATCATAAGAAGAAGAATATATCTGTCTAATCACTGACGGACTAACTTTTTCTTGTATCCTCTCCAGTCCTTCACTCCGTCTTCACCCCGAAAGAACAGCCCTATCACCCTGCTTTTATCCAGAGGACGCCACCTCCTGTCTCAGGTAGGGTACTGACAGAACAAGTTATATATACATAAACGTATGTAATGCTTAAAGAACTGCATCACAAGAACTTCCATCAGACAGTGATTGTCATGAAGAATCTAGGAAAACCAGATTGGAAGAGATTGAAAGTTTTTTTTCTAGTTGGGCAGGATGGAACAACTGGAGAAAGGTCTCAGGAATAATTTGGGATAAAAAAAAATCAGCTAAGGTGAAGGGAAAGGTTTACAGGACGGTGGTGAAACCAGAGACACTAGGAATAGACAGAAGACAGAGCTGGAGGTGGAGGAGATAAAGATGCTGCTGAGGTTCTCTTTAGGAGAGACAAGGATGGACAGGATCAGGAATGAGGTGATTAGAGGGACAAGACAGACAGAAAGGTTTGGAGAAAAAGCTAGAGAAGACAGATTGAGATGGTTTGGACATGTTCAGAGGAGGGACAGTGGAGACATTAGTATAAGAATGATCCTAGAGATGGAGCTACCAGGTAGGAGACAAAGAGGAGATTGATGGATGCAGTGAGGAAGGACATGGAGGTAGTTGGAGAAGATACAGAGGACAGGGGGAGATGGAAATCGCTGGGAAGAAAATAGGAGCGCCATCTAGCTGCTGAACACCTCACGCAGACCTTGACCAGTGGGTTGAGTCAATATTACCTTTACACTCACTGGACTGGTTGTTTGCAAAGTCTAAGAGTCTGGTCAATATTTACAAAGTAATTTGTGCAATATTTTTACGACTTGATGATTGACTCACACTGATTCACTCTCTCACACTCTGGTTGCGGTCGTTCTCTTCTCAATATTTTAATTTACACTTTGTTTTTATATAATTATTTTGGGATGTCCAATATTATCTTTAAGAAACAATTTTTCATCAATACTGAAGATGGGTTTCTTTACTAAAAAATGTCTGCCCTAAAAATAAATTTGAGGGAAAAACAGGTGTATATTAAAAACAGTCCACTAGATGGCAGCCTTGTAGCTCATTTGATTAATCTCATACAGTGGTCTATACCAGGGATTCTTAACCTTTTTAGCACCGAGGCCCAATTTTTTCAGTGTCAAGTGACCTGGGGAATTAATAATCGCAGTTTAAAATTTTCACGGCCCTCTAGGGGGCGCCTGCGGCCCAATGGTTCAGAATCCCTGGTATATACTTGAGGCCAGTTTTCGTAGAGAGTCGTTTGCACTAGCACGTTCAGCTGAGTACTCTGTAGTACGCCCCCTGTGGGTCAGTTGGTCGGTGTCACAATAATTAATTATACTGAAGGTTCATTATCAGCAGGTGCAGCAGCAGGTCAGGTGGTCCAGTCGATTCAAAGGAATTAGCAGATCGTGAGTGGTTTCTTAATCCGATCTCACCAGATCTGGATCCTGGTTTTGTAGATTGACATCAGTGAAGATTTGTGAACTGGTGTCTTTGTTCACCTACAGCAGATCGTATACTACCATGTACTATTGGCTGATACAATGTGTACTAACGGCTAATTGATCCAGATCCCCTCTCTGATTGGCCCAGTCACTCGCTTCTCTTCTTCGAGGCCTAGTATTTCTTTAGTAGCCAAGTATCTGTCTTATACTTTATATATTTTTATAATAGTTAAACTTATTTTTTTTTAACTCCGCCCAGTAACAACAGTGTCATTTCTCTGTATTTCAGCCTTAAACTCTCCAGCGATGAACTCCTTCAACCACATGATGCTCAGGACCGACGCCAACAGCAGCCCCCGCTCACGTCTCTACTCTCCAGACTACAAGACCTGAGGACGACGCCGTCCCCCTCCTCCTCCCCGTCCTCCACCTCCACCACCGTCAGCTGAGAGCTGAACACCGCAGGCCCTTAATGCAAACTGAACAAATATGAACGCCACTGGTGTGAGAGACAAACGTGAGACGTCGTTGTCCTCACGTTTGTTGACTAAACCAAAAATAACCCTGTGTTTTCAGAGTTGCAGGCCAGTGTTGGAGGGAGGAGCCTGAAGGTATAAATATATATATATATATCTATTTCTTTTCTGCGTGTTTTTTCTTATAAGACCCCTTTGTCATGACTGACTGTTTTAATGAAACTTGTGCTTTGGTAGATTAGTTTGTTGCCGTGTGATTTGACATGTTAACTCAGGAAGTTCCGGCCCCTGTTGTGGTAAAACTTTGTTATTTTTTTGTGTTTATTCCTTAGAGCAGGAAAAGTCCTCAGATGATGTGACATTTTCATTTTGTTGTTAACTGAACTTTCTCTTTATTCTCCTCCTCATCACTGATCAACCCTTCAAATGTGCTTCGTTCTCACCTCAAACAGTTCCTGTGTGGTTCCGTCCAGGGCATTAGTGAAAGGAACAGGAACTCCCTTTTTTTTTTTTTTTTAATTTTTGAGCCACAATTGTTGCAGCTTCCGTCCACGTCACTGATGTGAAACACTTTAGAAATGTGAAGCACTCCTTAGTTTTTAATGTATTTGATTTGTGAAGTCACTGAGTGTCTGAGCTGAACTCTGGACCTCCGGGTTCTGACTGAATTCAGAAAGGAAATGACTGCGGTTCTGAGGAGTTTCTGTGACTGGGTTTGAAATGTGGAGTTTGTGAATCGGAAGAAAAATGTCACCCGTTGATAATGTTTGTCATCAATTGACTGAATGGAGAAAAGAAAAAACGATGAGCTCTCAGTCGTATCTGAACGCCTTAAGCTCATGATTCAGAAAAATCTGTATATAATGAACTGCTGCCTTAATAATTAAAGATTCTGCTCTTATTCTTATGTCTTCTTGTATTTATTACTCTATAAATGTCACATGTAAATATATATCCTTATATGTGTGCATGCTTTTACTTTCTCAGCTCTTCATGGATTTTCTTTTCTAAAAATCTTTTCAAGGATAGAAAATAAAAACTGCTTAATACTGGTTGTATTTGGTTCTTTTAAAAATCCTGTGTAGCCGACAATCACAGTCATTCATCTTCTAAAAAGTCCATGCTATGCTAGCCAGGGCTTTGAACCAGAATTTTTAGCAAATTCGCTCGGAACCGAAATAACATTTTAACGTTTCTGGTTTTTGTTCCTTGAAACGGTTCGAAGCCCTGATCTTTATATATATATGTTTACCTATATATGTATGTATATGTATATATATGTATACATATATGTATGTATGTATACATAGATAGATAGAACTTTATTAATCCCTCAGGAGTATCCCTCTGGAAATTATATATGTATGTATATACATGTATATGCATGCATGTATATGTTTATATGTATGTACGTACAGTATATAGTATATATGTATGTGAAAATATAAATATGCATGCATGTATGTGTATACATAACGCATACACATATACGTATACTTGTATGTGTGTGAGTATATGTTTATATTAATATGTATATATACACATATATGTAGAGGTATATGTATATACGATATGTGGATGTATGCTCTAATATATATATTCAGTTCAGTATACATATTAAGTATATTCAGAATCTGTATATACTGTATAACACATATATATATTTATATATATGTATATATATTCCATGTGTCATGGTTATATTTGTTATTCCAATATGACAGAGGAAAACAATGAATGTGGTCCAATAGAAAATGGAATAAAAGGAGAATAAGAAGAAATTACAGTCATGAAATGGTTGAAGATCTTTGTTAACTGCCACAGAGGAGCTATGAGAACGTCAGGATCATTTACAAAATGGTTATTATGCATTATTCATCGTAAATACATTTCAGGAAATGTATTATTTTACATGTCCATTCTGCTTATGATCAATTACCCCTGTCTTCCAGAAGGGAAGAGAGTCAGAGGGATTCATGTGAAAATCCACGGTGTTAAATTCCATTCTTCAGTTTTTATCCGGTGTCAGAAAAGCTGTTCACTGCAGAGAGTGTTTTTCTCCTCCACTCTGTTGATGAGGAAAGGTCTGCATGCACTGATCAAACATCTCCCATCTGTCTGGACCACTGCTCTGGGCCTGTGGGCTGGGTCTCGGGCTCCCAGCTCATCAGTAGGCTCTGTGCCGCTGCGGCACGTCAGCTGCTGGAGCTGCACCATGTCAACCAGGTGAGATCAGTCGAACACGCTGAACATCAGCGCTGCAACAATCCAGGGCTGCAGCTGTCTGACCTCATCATCTGTAGTGGAACCACCTCATATGAGCGGGGAACCTGGTACCAAATGAAAAATCACTGATCCATAGTGTGATCGGGAATCAGTTGTTTCAAGATTAACAATGGTTTGAATTGAGTATCAGTTGAGTCAGGAATCATTTGACAAAAGAATCAATTTTTAATCGGATCATGGACTAAACAATCGGAATCAGATCGTAACTCACCTAAAGATCTATATCCGAGGTCCCAAGAATTAATGAGATTTTGAAAATCAAGAATTATTTGAATCAAAAATCGTTCACAGAAAGAATGAATTGAATCGATGAAATCAATGGAATCAAGAAATGTTTGACATGAGAATAGATTGAATTGAAAATCGTTTGCGTCGAGTATTAATCAAATTAAGAATTGATTGAAAAAAGAATTGTTTTACATGAAAACTGATTAAATTAGGACTTGTTTAATCAAGTATCAACTGAATCGATAATCAATGCAAGAATTGTTTGACATGAGAATTGATTGATTTCAGAATAGTTTGTATCAAGTATCAATTGAATCGAGAATTGATGGAATCAAGAATTTTTTGACATAGAAAGCGATTGAATTGAGAAACATTTGTATTGAGTATCAATTAAATTGTTGGTATTGAGGATGGATGGAATTAAGAATTGTTTGACATGAAAATTGATTGAATTAAGAATCATTTGCATCAGGTATCAACTGAATCGATAATCGTTGGAATCAAGAATTGTTCGACTTAAGAATAGTTTTACTTAAGAATCAGTTTTGAATCGAATCGTGACGCATCCAAAGATCCACATCGCTGGTGTTTTCCAGTTTTCATAAAGAATCAAATAATATGTGAATCAGTTGAAACGAGAATCGATTTATCAAAATAGTTTGACCTGAAAATAGTTTCCTCAACAATCTATTTTGAATCGAATCATGGCAAGGGTAAAATTGAGAATCGAATCGTGGTGGACCCACAGATCCACTTCCCTGGTGTGATACATTCATCTGAGAACTTGACTCTAAATCCATGTGGTTGATTAGGTGACTATTGGCAGTGGTCTACAGTGGTCTTCATTGGTGGTCTACAGTGGTCTTCATTGGTGGTCTACAGTGGTCTACTGTTGCTCTGAAGTCTGCAGTGGAAAAAGTGTGATTCTCCACAGGAATGTTTTTCGTTTTTCTTCTTCTTCTCGTTAAATTACAGCCGTCAAGTGTCCGAGGCCGATGGTTTTTCAACATGATTGTTCAGTGTGTAGCTCATTAAGGCGCTCATCCGTGTTAGGCTAAAATGACATTCCATTTATTTTCTTTGTCAGGCCACACGGGGCTGTGTTAGCCCCACCTGTCAGCCTGTCGAGCTCAGAGCCATGACGGCGCTTCCGAGGTGAAGCTGCGACGCCGCGGGGCCTCCAGATGGTTTACTGTGCTGTCAGCGCCGGGATCAATACGGCGGGTTCTGAAGGAGAACTGACAGGAACGGTAGGGTGGCTTTCACTGGGTCCTCAGGGCTGAGGGGAGATTGGGTAATAGTGAAGTAATGGCCTGGAGGAGCTCCTCACTTGATTGTTACTCTGTGGAGGTCCTCTGATGGTTCCACCAACGGTTCTATTACTCTGAGAACGTCTCACTGAGAGGTTTATTATTGATATAAATAAATCTTCCCTGACTTGGATCAAACCATAAATCAGTTGAAATAATAAAAAAACAGTCACTGGTCAGACCATGATAGTACACCCTCCAGTACAGCAGGTGGCAGCATGGTCCTAACTTACTGTTAACCCCACCACAGCTCCCTACCTGGTTCCACAGACACGTTCCCAGATCAGGTCAGGTGGACTGGTTCACAGACCGGGTCAGCTGGTGGAGGTCACTGACCGGGTCAGTTGGTCATATTTACAGACCAGGTCAGTTGGTCTGGTTCACAGACCAGGTAAGTTGGTGAGGTTCACTAACCAGGTCAGTTAGTGAGGTTCACTGACCAGGTCAGTTAGTGAGGTTCACTGACCAGGTCAGTTGGTCAGGTTCACAGACTGGGTCAGTTGTTGAAGTTCAGAGACCAGGTCAGTTGGTGAGGATCACCGACCAGATCAATTGTTTTGGTTCACAGACCAGGTCAGTTGGTCATATTTACAGACCGGGTCAGTTTCTCAGGTTTACTGACCAAGTCAGTTGATGAAGTTCACAGACCAGGTCAGTTGCTTTGTTTCCCTGAACCATTAGTAATGTCTGGTCCACGGAGGAGACGTAGCTCATTCCTCCTAAGATCAGACACGTCTCCACCTTCTGACCCACATTGGTGATGATTTTATTTGGTTCGATCGTCAGAACGTTTCACATCCACGTTCCATTTGAGATCCAGCCCACTTCTTCTTGGCTGCAGGAGTCGCTCCTTGGTCTGGTCTGGTCTGGCATCCTTGAAGGGAAAAATCTTGGTGGAA
>JAFBJS010007024.1:20701-118478 GCA_016785265.1 Paraplagusia blochii
TGAAATAAATAAAAAACAGTCACTGGTCAGACCATGATAGTACACCCTCCAGTACAGCAGGTGGCAGCATGCTCCTAACTTACTGTTAACCCCACCACAGCTCCTTATGTAGTCTAGAAGATGTTGGAACAGAACGTGGGAAGACCTGGTTCCACAGAAACCCACAGTCAGTTGGTGAATTTCACAGACCAGGTCAGTTGGTCATATTTACAGACCATGTAAGTTGGTCAGTTTCACAGACTGGGTCAGTTGGTGAGGTTCACTGACCAGGTCAATTAGTAAAGTTCACTGACCATGTCAGTTGGTCAGGTTCACAGGCTGGGTCAGTTGTTGAAGCTCAGAGACCAGGTCAGTTGGTGAGGATCACTGACCAGATCAATTGGTTTGTTTCACAGACCAGGTCAGTTGGTCATATTTACAGACCGGGTCAGTTTCTCAGGTTTACAGACCAAGTCGGTTGGTGAGGTTCACTGACCGGGTCAGTTGGTGAGGTTTACTGAACAGGTCAGTTATTGAAGTTTACAGACCAGGCCAGTTGGTTTGCTTCACAGACCGGGTCAGTTGGTCATATTTACAGACCAGGTCAGTTGGTCTGGTACACAGACCAAGTCAGTTGGTGAGGTTCACTGTTCAGTAGGTCTGGTTCACTGACCAGGTCAGTAGGTCTTGTTCACAGACCAGGTCAGTTGTTGAAGTTCACAGACCAGGTCAGTTGCTTTGTTTCACTGAACCATTCTTAGTAATGTCTGTTCAACAGAGGAGACGTAGCTCATTCCTCCTAAGATCAGACACGTCTCCACCTTCTGACCCACATTGGTGATGATTTTATTTGGTTCGAACGTCAGAACGTTTCACATCCACGTTCCATTTGAGATCCAGCCCACTTCTTCTTGGCTGCAGGAGTCGCTCCTTGGTCTGGTCTGGTCTGGCATCCTTGAAGGGAAAAATCTTGGTTCCCTGTGACGGTGTGATGATTACAGCCTTTCTTCCATCACAGCTGGCAAACGTTCTTCAGGAACTGGTGAGAGCTTCTGCCTGGGAGCAGCTATCTGAGTGATCCCACAGTGTGGATTTCTCTGGCTGGCATTCACCTCCCCCTCCAGCAGGAGGAGGAAGTCAGTTCTGAAGCAGACTCCTGGCATTCCTCATCCCGAGGAGGAGCGTTCCAGAACTTGCCTGGTGGTTGGACGGAGTTTGTGTGGACGAGGAAGAATGAAAATGTCAGGGTTGAGACAACTGGGAGCCAACGCTGTCGTTTCTTTTTAATCTTCTCTTTTTTTCCTCTTCTTCAAACATCATCAGTTCTTGTGAACCAGGGTTGAGGACGAGAACAACACACACCAGGTGTTCTAACATCACGGAGACCAGGTGGAGTCTCCTGATGGTCATCTGGTTCAGTGGGACGTCGTCCAGCTTCACCGGTGTTTGATACATTCCAATTCTGAAAGTCAGAAAGCACAGAAATAGGAAGTCCCAGAGGACGAGTGTCTAAAGGACACGGCTGAGGACAGGATGCTGTGATACCATTACTAATACAGTGGCGCCCCGGAATACAAGTTCAGCTTGTTTCCTCGTTAGTTCATATAGAAATATATCGATAAAGTAAATTAATAATAATTAAAAAGAAAACACTTGTATTTTATTTTGTTATCAATATAACTGAGGAGAAATCTGATGTTTGTCCAAACATTGGAGCTGTATCAGAACATGTGCTCAGATGAATTGGACGGAGCGCTTTCAGAGGAGGAGACATCTGAGTCTCCTCCTCCGTAAGCGCTCATTCAGTCTAGAGATAACCGTCTCCAGAGATAATAACGTCTACACAAAACCGATACTGATACGTATACTGCTGTTTGCCGATTTTTAATATAGCAGTGGTGCTAGTGTTAAACAGGGAGACAGCGCCACCCACAGAGATTGTCTGAAGGTGTTTGCTCTCCATAATATTTGCACTGTGCTGTCGTTGCTCCAGGATTAAGCAGGATTTGGACCAACACTGGTTCAGATGGAGAACTGACTGGAGGAGGAACGCTGAGAGAGTGAGACAGAGGATGGAGGCTGAGAGAGTGAGACAGAGGATGGAGGCTGAGAGAGTGAGACAGAGGGTGGAGGCTGAGAGAGTGAGACAGAGGGTGGAGGCTGAGAGAGTGAGACAGAGGATGGAGGCTGAGAGAGTGAGACAGAGGATGGAACCTGGGAGAATGGTGGCTGAGAGAATGAGACAGAGGACGGAGGCTGGGAGAATGAGACAGAGGATGGAGGCTGAGAGGGTGAGACAGATGACAGCAGTTGAGAGAGTCAGACAGAGATGGAGGCTGAGAGAATGGTGGTGGTTGAGAGAGTGAGACAGAGGACGGAGGCTGGGAGAATGAGACAGAGGATGGAGGCTGAGAGGGTGAGACAAAGATAGAGGCTGAGAGAGTGAGACAGAGATAGAGGCTGGGAGAGTGAGACATAGGGCGGAGGCTGAGAGAGTGAGACAGATGACAGCAGCTGACAGAGCGAGACAGAGGACGGAGGCTGGGAGAGTGAGGCAGAGGACACAGGCTGGGAGAGTGAGACAGAGGATGGAGGCTGAGAGGGTGAGACAGATGACAGTAGCTGAGAGAGTGAGACAGAGATGGAGGCTGAGAGAATGGTGGTGGTTGAGAGAGTGAGACAGAGGACAGAGGCTGAGAGGGTGAGACAAAGATAGAGGCTGGGAGAATAAGACAGAAGATGGAGGCTTAGAGGGTGAGACAGATGACAGTAGGTGAGAGAGTAAGACAGAGATAGAGGCTGGAAGAGTGAGACATAGGGCGGAGGCTGAGAGAGTGAGACAGATTACAGCGGCTGAGAGAGTGAGACGGAGGACGCAGGCTGGGTGAGTGAGACAGAAGACAGCAGCTGAGAGAGTGAGACAGAGATGGAGGCTGGGGGAATTGTGGTGGTTGAGAGAGTGAGACACAAGAAGGGGCTGAGAGGGTGAGACAGAGGATGGAGGCTGAGAGGGTGAGACAGATGACAGCGCCTCAGAGAGTGAGACAGAAATGGAGGCTGAGCGGGTGAGACAGATGACAGCAGCTGAGAGAGTGAGACAGAGATAGAGGCTGGGAGAATTTTGGTGGTTGAGAGAGTGAGACACAAGATGGGGCAATGAGAGTAAGACAGAGAATGGAGGCTGACAGGGTGAGACAGATCACAGTGCCTGAGAGAGTGAGACAGAGATGTCGAAGGGTGGATTTATGAAGTCAATAAAGAAAGTGAAACAATTTTTTTGTTGCTAAAGTTAAAACTCTATATCACTGCCATCTCGTCAACATCGTCTCACTCCAATATTACACACTTTTTCATGTCCCTCATTAACTCCAGGTCCATTATCTGTGTCTTTAATTCAGATTTCTCTAAGATTTATATATTTTAATCTTCATTTTTCTCCTGTCAGTATTTCCCTCCTGACGACCGACGTTAAGGACATGAACAAATTAGGTTTAAAGAAAACTTAAAGAGCTGAGCTCTAATGGGCGGGTGCTGCGTTTCCATATGGCTGCCGGTGCGATCCTCCTGCTGCCTTGCTTGGCCTCCTGCCAGGTGGATTAGGAAGCCACAGAGCAGGAATTAATGTACTCCATCTGTAGGCTTTGTCCTCAGACAGCTCCCCGTCGTCCCGCCTGGCTCCGGCTCCGTGTGGAAAAAAAAAAAAGTCAACTCAGCCGAAAGCTCCAGAAATCATCGGATAAGAGGGAAGTTAGAGACGATGATCCAACAGGAAGTGATTTTATTTGGGTCGTGATGTTTTTGACCGGGGACAATTGACACATTTTCTCAGTTTTTCTAGATAAGACACCTGGTCTTATTACTCATAGACTGAGTTATGTTTTTATTTACACTGTCACTTTTTTATGGCACAACAGCAGCAGCAGCAGCAGCAACATCCGACCGCTGTGGTTATAGATGAGAGATGGTTTTGGGACATTTACCATAAACAGGTTTCTCGCAGACGTTTGGTCTGATTGGATTTCTTTCTTATCTCAGCCTGGATTCTTTGTGAGGACAACAGAAAGTTTGTTTTTTCTTTCTTCCTTTTGCTCTAAGCCTCCTCCATCTGACTCTTGTGTGAACAGTACCGAGGATATGGTTGGAACTCTGTATTCCTTAGCAGAATCAGACGTCTCCTCCTCTGAAATCGCTCCGTCCGACTCGTCAGATGGTCCTAGACTTTGACAACAGTCAAATGTCTCCTCCTTTCTCCATTTTGTTCAGTATCAGACACTAAGACACTCCCCTACTGGCACCAGACACTCAGTCAATGCAAATAAATGTCACTACAGCAGCCAAACTGGGACAAACAAATGCAACGGTCATTTTGACCTCTGCTGGACTGAATAGGTAGAATGGATTAGATTTTCTTTGTATTTTCATCGTATCAATTGTACTGATGTGTGGTGACGTCAACGATGGACACAAACCGATGGTCCGACAGATCTGTCTCCTTCTACAACCTCATGATCTCCAGAAAGTTTATTTGTCCACAGTTGGACTTCTTCTTGGAATAAAAGACATTTCATTCCTCAACTTTAGCAGTTTAGGAAACTGATCTAAATCACACAGCAGTCACATTACCCACAATACATCTGTGACAGAGAGAGTTCTGCTGACTGGGTGTCCGTCCAGGTACACAGGAAGTACTGTCAGGTGTCAAGCGGGAGCACGGGGGCCAAATCTGACCCACAGTGTATTTATATTTGGCCCAGCTCATATCAACTGAACTAGAGTCAGCCATC
This sequence comes from Paraplagusia blochii, assembly GCA_016785265.1. NCBI lineage: Eukaryota > Metazoa > Chordata > Actinopteri > Pleuronectiformes > Cynoglossidae > Paraplagusia > Paraplagusia blochii. The sequence goes on from JAFBJS010007024.1 coordinate 25,465, forward strand.
AGTTTATAAACTCTTTACACTGACAGGATTTGTTGTATTTTCAGCAATACGTTAAAGTACAGACCTGGGCAAACTATGGCCCGAGGGCCAGATGTGGCACATTGATTTGTTTTTGTTGTTTCCTTTCCCCTCAGTCCATAATTTCTAAAACGATACCTTTGAAGGATTAATAAAATTTTTAGGATAAATAAACTTTTTTATCCCAGGTCTGATACTGATCCTCAAACTTAAATTCACAGTTGGCCAAAATTATAAACAGTGTTGTTATTGCATGCAAAAGTTAATATTCAACACACACAAAAATATGTGTTTAAACACAGAACATGCACAGTGGCAACTGTAAAAGATTTTTATACAGTCTTTGGGCCAAATAAAATTACAATGCGGGCCAGATTTGGCCCGCGAGCCTGAGTTTGACACTGATCCTCCATCCGTGTAAACATCATCTCTACACTGCACGCTGGTAGCGAACGCTGAGAATCGAGGACTGGAACTAGTTCACTCCAGTCCGTCTCTGTCTCTGTCTCCGTCTGTCCCCGATCCTGGAGCCGCAGAACCTCGGAGCCGCCGCACGGTCAAACCTGCAGCTTCATAAAACTTGGAGAGCCCGCCCCCTCTGACAGCCAGCGTCTGTTTACGAAAAGTCACGGGAGCAGCGTGAAGCAGAGAAAGGTTCACAGGAAAATGTCACAGCGAGCTGCCAACAGGGGGAAGAGCCGGACCTCAGCACAGCCAGCCCCGCGTTCTTCCTTCTCCGCCGCCGACTTCACATCCGCTGTCAGTCGCCACCCGTCACGGATTCGAGCAGCTCTTCACTTCGGCGTGGAGGTGATTTACAAGCCGCGCTGCGATCAGCCACAATGGCGAGGCGTAAGAGGCGCAACCCAGTGAATTGTTGCGCTTAATTCCGTCAGTGAATCGCAGACACGGACCTGAGCTCCGGAAACGCCGCGTCAAAAAGGAGGAAAAAGGGGCAAAAAGAGTCGGTGCGACATGGAAAGCCCCACCGAGAACCCGAGCAGAGCTGCGGAATATCTGAAGGAGCTGAACCGGATCATCGAGACCCAGCAGGAGTTGCTGGAGCGACAGAGGGAGAGGATCGAGCAGCTGGAACAGCAAGTGACCGACCTGTGCGCGGAGAACGTGTGTCTGAAGGATCAGTACCAGCGGCACTTGGCAACCTGCAGGCTGCTGCAGGGCACCGACTGTCGGCTCCCTCTGGAAGCCATCAACCAGCACGTCAACCCGGACAAGTAAGACACCGCACCGCACCACACACCGCTGTCCACAAAAAGTTGAAAGTGTGTCTGTCCTCCTGAAATAACAGCCCGGCGGCAAATTAGTGACGAGAACTGATTTGCCTCTGGAACTGACCTGGGAGAGGAACCAGAACCAGGTGGTTTTTCTGACCATATCTGGTCAAACGTGTCTGCAGGTTCGGACACTGAAGTCCGGGAAAAGCACGTTTGTTTCCTGCAGAGGGTTTGTCAACACGGTGTCTGAGTGGCTGGTTTGCTTCTCTGACCGCATATGGTTCTGCAGTCATTGGTTCGAGTCCCGGTGTAGAATCCTTCTCAGGTAGCGTGAGGTTACTGTCCTGACAGAGATGGACTGTAGAAGTTACATCACCTTCGTACCTGAGGAAACTGTGATGTTTTCTTGGTCATCTCCTCTTCTTTATACCAGAGTTGTCCGATATTGTCCGAACTTTTTTCCGATAATCGATTTTGCCAATATTGTCCAAATTCCCCGAACCATAAGTAAACTTCCCAGAACCCTACATATAATTGCAGCAAATTTGCCAAAAAACAGACATTGTGTCGTGAGATTTTCATTTTCGAGCTGATATTGAACTTACCGATATCACGTAACGATGCTAATACCGGGCCGATAATATCTGCCAACCACAATAATCGGACTAATCATAATATAAATAAGAATATATTTATGCTTTTTCCTAGCAATGTCTCAGATTTCCCTTTAGATAAAGATACGGAATAGAGAAGACGAAAAGTATGCTAGCCTAATTTATCATAGTTATACCCAACGCATCCATCTGGCCTCTCTCCGTGAGTCTTTTCAATGAATCACGATTTATCAGAATGAAGCAATTTCAGCAATTTTCTATTGCGATGACGTATCATCAGTAGGGTACAACGAACCTGTCTTCCGACGGTCTAATCCCAGCTCACGTTCCCTATTGGTGGGTGAACAATCCAACAATTGGTGAATAGGAAGAACTGATGTCAAAGGATCGACTTTGTTGATATTTCCGATACGGATATCGACCGATACCAATATATGCTGCCATTGGCCTCCAAAACTGGGGTAAACGTCTCAGAACCCAATGTTTGGTTCTAGTGTGAACAGTTTTTCATTATCGGAGGAAAACCCGATATCAATCATGCTACGCCGATGATATCTGCTAACTGATATTATAGCTATATACTCCTCCCTGGTATATACTGTAGAATAGTACTTGTTTATTTACCTCCTAGTAATCATTAAGGTTTAATGAACAATAACCCATGATGAATGGTGGATGTGGCGTTAAATGTAGGGGGCGGGGCTCAAACAGAGCACTGACTACAGGAAGCAAGTACAGCTCTATACTGTCTGGATATAAACAGCTGTGATAAACAGGAAGAACATTGTTGGGGTTGATGGTCCCTTGTCACCTGGTCCTCTTGTGATAACTGGCCTGGTGGAGATGATATCCTGAAGGAAGGAATGTGACAGAAAGGCACCTGACTTGATGATGTCATGTCAGATACCTCCAACACCTGTCGTTTCATCATCGTCTGCTGAACCTGCTTTTCACTCACTTGTTGAAGGGAAACATCGACCAGTAATTTCCTTTACTGGTAAACGGCTGCTGGTGTCACCTCATTATCACTGAGTTCTGCTTCCTTTTTTTGGACCATTGATTGTATTTGTTGTTTGGAAACTTCTCTTGAACGTTAACGGTCATGTTGACAACACACGCTCAGAGTAAGAGTAAGAGTAAGAGTAAGAGTAAGAGTAAGAGTGTTGGCAGAGTAAAGCACAGCGGGAATGTCGTGACGTCCGATGACATTCCAGAGCTGTGTACAGGATGTTCCGTGTGAGTCCAGGATGTGATTGACAGACAGATCTACAGTCGTGTCCAACAGTATCGTTTGACGTGACCCACGTTACTGTTGTAGGTCAGGAAGTGACATCATTCCTAGTCGGGAAGAGCAACAGACGGGGACAGAAGTACCAGAGGTCATCACAGAGTGCAGCTGTGGTCAGAGGAGATGACCGTCTGTAGTCACAGTCCCAGGGGACGGAGGTGGTCCACATCCTGGTGTACTGTTGTCCCAGTCTGGTTACTGCACAGTGAATGTCTCCTGTTTGTTATTCCTGCTGCATTGGGTTGGACTTTTCTCTGTGTAGTGAATATTTCTAGATCGGATGGTGTAGGTCAGGTGGTTTCACAGTGTAGGTTTGATGGTGTAGGTCAGGTGGTTTCACAGTGTAGGTTTGATGGTTTAGGTCTTATGTTCTGACTTTGTAGATCTGATGGTGCAGGACAGATTGTTTTACAGTGTAGGTTTGATGGTCTCACGGTGTAGGTCTAAAGGTGTATGGTCGGATAGTCTGAAGATGTATGGTGCTGTAGGTCTGATGGTCTGGTTGTGTAAGTCTGATGGTCTGACAGTGCAGGTCTGCTGGTCTCACGGTGTAGGTCTGCTGGTATGATGCTGTAGGTCTGCTGGACTGATGGTGTTGGCCAGACAGTGTAAGTTTGCAGGTGTAGGTCTGACGATGTAGGTCTGATAACGAAGGTTTGATGGTGTAGGTCTGATGGTCTAATGTTGTAGGACTAGTCATCAGAGAGTGTAGGTCTGCCGGTGTAGGTCTGCTGGTCTGACAGTGTAGGTCTGCTGGTATGATGGTGTAGGTCAGCCAGTGTAAGTTTGCAGGTGTAGACCTGATGGTTTGATGGTGTAGGTCTGTTAGCGGAGGTTTGATGGTGTAGGTCTGATGGTCTAATGTTGTAGGACTAGTCATCTGAGAGTGTAGGTCTTCCGGTGTCGGTTTGATGGTCTCACGGTGTAGGTCTGCTGGACTGATGGTGTAGGTCAGACAGTGTAAGTTTGCAGGTGTAGCCCTGATGATGTAGGTCTGATAGCGGAGGTTTGATGGTGTAGGTCTGATGGTCTAATGTTGTAGGACTAGTCATCTGAGAGTGTAGGTGTGATGGTCTGATGGTCTAGTTTTGATCATCTGATGGTGACAGTGTAGGTCACCATCAGACATACAGCTGATGTAGATCTGATGGTCTGATGATGAGGGACTGATGGTATGGATCTCATAGTCTGACCAGTCTGGTGTAGGGACCAGAGGCATCTGACCACTGACCACTGGTCTTCAGCAGACACAGGACATGAGGTCCAGTGTAACTTGTCTGAACGTCTCTGTCTTCAGGAGCTTCTGTCTCACTCCCTGGAATAAAAGGCTCCTCTGTCACCGTCTCCTCTTCCCTGCAGTCGTGGTGTCCTGACTCGGAGCCAAACTCCAGTCCTGACACAGATCTTCTGCTAAAGACTTTGTAACCAGGCCAATAAACGTCATGTTAGCATAACAAACGAGGCCTCTGGATAATGCGCCTCGTCTCCGTCATCATTTTCAGCCGTGACTGAGGTCGAAGAGCAGGAATAGCAGCCTGGAGCAAAGTGGAGTCTGGAGAAGGGATTCCCCGGGAAGAACTTTCTAATATCAACTGAACATTCAATCAACACAAAGTTGTTTCCTCCCCAGGCAGAGGTAGAACCGAGGTAGAACTGGAATGAGCTGGAGATCCTGGAGAATTGATAACCCGCTGTGCTGATGTACTGATACCACGAGATCCACTGAGTAGACAGTAAAGTACAGTCAGAATCTGCAATGGAAAAAGTCAAAAAACAAAGAGACAAAAAAAAAAGACAAAAAAGGAAGATCATATATATGTATATGTATACTGTATGCTCATACAGATATATATTATTTATATATATATTTAATACTATGATACTAGCATAGTTATACAATCTGCTGCTGTACTTTAAAGTTCTAAAATATCAGATTATTACAAATTATGACTAGATCTAATTTCCTGATTCTCCGTCAGAGTATTGAACATTTTTCTTTTCAGTGACGTCATGTGTTCCTGGTATTTTTGCATTTCATTCCGAAGGTGCAGGTCTGATGGTCTGATATACAGGTGCGACAGTCTGCCTGTGTAGGTCTGATGGTGTAGGTCTGATGGTGTAGGTCTGGTGGTCCAATGGTGTAGGTGAGACCATCTAACCCACACCAAATAACCAAACGCCTACACCAATTCATCATACCGACACCATCACACCTACACCGTTCAACCGTCAGCCGTACACCATTGGACCATCAGACCTACACTGACAGACCATCAGTCCAACACCATCAAACCTACACCATCTAACCTACACCATTGGACCACCAAACCTTCGCTGGCAGACCATCCAACCTACACCAAATAATTGGTGTAGGTGTGATGATGTAGGCTTGATTGTTTGACGGTGTGGGTCTGATGGTGTAGGTATGTTTGATGGTCCAATGGTGTAGGTGAGATAGTGTGGGTTTGATGGTGTAGGTCTGATGGTCTGCGGGTGTAGATTTGACAGTACAGTGGTGTCGGTTTGATGGTGTAGGTCTGACAGTGTAGGTTTAATGGTCTAACAGTGTAGATGTGAAGGCCAGTAGTATTGTAGATGGTCAGAGTAGATATAATGGTCAGTGAACAGTTTAGATGTGACGTTCAGTGACTGTAGGTGTGATGGTCTCATGGTGTAGGTTTGAAGGTGTGACATGTAGGTTGGTGTAGGTCTTCACTATGACCCACAGCCAGTCTCTCTGGTCATCGGTGTGGATCTCCAGGGAAGGTTCAATTCCTGGTTTTATGTTCCAGTGTGTTCACCATCTGCAGGAAGGTTGAAGTGGTGCAGTGTGATTCGGGTGGAGCACCTCTGCCCCCAAGACCCGGTAATGGATAGGTGGATGAAAATGGATGTTTGCTTCATTTCTTCTTTATTATTCTAGAAACCCAGTATGTCATGGTGCCTGTAGCAAAAATGTTCCACAAAGGACCAGGTGTCTCCAGGTTTTTGTTCCAACCAAGCACTAGTACACCTGAACAGACAGCTGGTTGGTCAAACTATGTGTTCTCTGGGTTGGTTGGAGCCAAAACCAGGACCAGATTACATGGTCGATAGTATCATATCATACTTGGTCGTTGCCCTTGTGTCGCCAGATTCTTCTTCTTCGTGTTGCCTTCAGGTAACGTAGGACAGATTGAATTCAGCCTGATTTCAGGGAGTTGTAATAGACCCAGTGGTGTTTGTTTACTGTCGGTCGATGAAGCACAGACTCTGCAGGTCTGTAGCTGTTCCGCAGGTGACCCAGACCGCCCACGTACCTGTTTCATTTCACTCGCTCTCCTCCTAAAATGAGCATCAGTAAATGGAGTGGAGTCTGGACCAGAATGAAAACGCTCCGACGTATTCGTCCTGAATATCCCACTCGCTTCCTCCAACAGCAGGACTCTTTAGTGCCCCCTGGGAGTGGAGGAGTTTCTGCAGTCCAGCCAGGTTGTATAAACCTGACTGGACTCTCAGGACAAAGACATAAAACTGGTTAAACACTAAGCGAACATTTCATTTCGCTTCTCTTACCTCAGGATATAAAACTCTTTAGTCTCCGTTCTTCGTTAATAGGACAAATAATTCAGTTTAGTTGTTTTCTCCTGTGGTTAAAAGTGTTTGAGCCACAGGCTCGAAAAATGTCAAAACAAAAATACTTGAATAGAAAACACAAAAAATCTATTTCCCTGGGATTAAGTTGAGATTAAGAGACTTTATTCATAGACGTTGATTAAATTCTTTACGTTATTGATTGGGAATTGTCCCCTTTTTAGTAGTGTCCTCTTCCATCTCACCCTGTCCTCTGTATCTTCTACCCTAACCCCAACCACCTCCATGTCCTCGTTGTCTCCTACCTGGTAGCTCCATCTCTAGGATCATTCTTCTACCACTGTCCCTCCTCTGACCATGTCCAAACTATCTCAATCTGTCTTTCTTGTCTGTGCTGTCCCTCTAATGACCTCATTCCTGATGCTGTCCATCCTTGTCTCTCCTAAAGAGAATCATTTTTTAAAGGACATAAATATTGGAGGAGGTTTGATGCTCTGAGAACTCCTTCCTTTCCTTCTTTTAGCTTAGTTTGATGGATGTGTTTTGTTTTTCTCGTTGATGGTGCAGTGATATAAACCATCAGAGTCAACGTCTGTCCAGACCAGGGACATTATGGCTTATGATTTTTTTTTTTTTTTTCATTCCCGGCCCCTGACTAATCCAGTCCGCTCATGCCTGTCCTGTCAATCCCCAGATCTAATCCCCGGAAACAACAAATGCAGATTCCTGAACAGATTTTCTTTTTGGAAGTTGCTTTTTTTTAAATGGCAAAATGTTTAAGGATTTTAAAAAAATAATTGTAATAAACTATGATGATGTTTTATTTCTGAAAGAAATGTTGTCAGGCTGTACTGTGTGGAAGCTGGCGTCACACCGCTGCACCACCGAACGGCTCCTGTCCCAGCAGATTTGACTAAAGCCTGAAAAAACCTCAAGGGTTTTATGTTTCACGTTGTGATGTCAGGGTCAGTTGGAGGTTCTTTTGGGTTTTTTTGTGGTTCTTCTCAGTTTTGGCTTCTACCAACAGGATTCTAGTACCGTGTTGTTCCCTTCACCTGGTTCCGGTAGTGAATTGTTGAGCTAATGAAATGGAAATAAGGGTTTGAAAGTGTGGAACCACTGCAGAACATAGAACAGCAGATAAAATTAGTTGGTACCAGAGTTGGTACCAGGTGCTACGTCTTCAACCAAGGCCTTCCTCTGTCAAGATCTGGAGTGATAGTTGGTCTTTAGGGTGGTTTTTAAGTTTGAAAGTTTGAAAGATTGATGATGTCACTTCTTGTTTTTTTTTTTCCTACTCTACTTCCTGTTAGCATTGGACTCTACTTCCTCTTGGCATCACAATCTACTTCCTCCCGTCCTTGCCTTCTATCTCCTGTCAGCTTTGATTCTACTTCCTGTTGTCCTTGAACTTAAGCTGCTGTTGTCCTTGCAGTCTACATTCTGCCATTGGAGTCTACTTCCTGTTGTCCCTAAACTCTACTTCCTGTTGTCCTAGGTCTCTATATTTTTTGCCAGACTCTACTACGTATTTTACCTGAACTCTACTTCCTGTTGTCCCTGAATTCTACTTCCTGTTGTCCCTGGAGTCTACCTCCTGTTGTCTCTAAACTCTCCTTCCTGTTGTCCCTGGAATCTACTTCCTGTTGTCCTTGGTCTGTATATTCTTTTGTATTTTACCTGAACTGTACTTCCTGTAGTCCTAAGAATTTATTTCCTGCCGTCCTTGAACTCCTCTTCCTGTCCCCATTGGACTCTACTCTTTGTGTTCCAGCCCCTCTTTCTCATTGGCTACATGTCACAACTGTTCTCCAGTTGGTCAGTTCATTGGTCACTCCCCCTGACTGAGGTCAGGACACGCTGACTGTAAACAACTGGTCCAAGCCTGTCCAAATCTGAGCAAGATCTAGATCTGTGTCCTTTAACTCTGTCCTCATCTTTGGACACTCAGCAGACAGGGTGAGAAACGTGATGCACCAGTGAAGATGGAATGCGTCCGAGTGGCGTCAACTAATCTGAAGAACTGGTTCTGGGTGACGTTGATGGTCTGAGAAGATTGTTTTGATGTTCACTCAGCAGGACCTGGATCATGGACCAATGAATCCAGGTGGTGGTTCCTCTCAGGGCTGGTGGATCAGATGTAGACAGTGTATTTTTGAGTCAGTCAGAAGGTCAGACTCAGGTTTTGTTGGAACTGAAACCTTGAACTGATTCTGATGCCCCCTCCTGGAGAGGGAGTAGATGGACGTCCACTCCTGGTTTCTCTCTTTAGTGGTGTCAGGATTGTGAAGTTAATAATCCACCTTCACTTCCTCTCATCTCTTCTGCGTTGGAGTGAAACCAGAGGTAGATGAAACCTGATGAGTGATGGTGGTGAGGAAGTTCATGTTCACCTGGTAGAAAAGGTCAACACAGAAGGTCCAGCTGTGTTGGAAGATTTCCTCTCCACACCCCTCCCTCTGCCTCCACCCACTGATGGCGCTCTAATGGATGTTTCACATTAACATTGAAGCCGTGACTTCCTGGTCGTCAGCCAGAACAGGTTCCTTCTGTAAAAATGGCCGACTTCCCCCTGTGAGGTGTTGTGTTTGTGTGCGTCCTCAGCCGATCAGCTGACGGTGTCAAACACAGGCAGTCAATGAAGCTTCAAGTCATCCATCATCACCCCTCCACCCCTGTCTCCTTCTCTGTCACCATCACCAGAGTGTACGATGTTCTCAGTCCCCAATGATCCCATCAAACACCAACTAATGGCCCTGGGTCAGATCTCTGAGCTGAGACACAGCAGGTGTTGGAGAACCCTGAGGTCTGGTCTTCAGGCCAAACATCTCGCCATAATGTTTGTAGTATTTTTAAATATTTCTGGCTGTCTGTCAAATCTGCATATATATATATAAACACTGAATATATACTATACATGTATGTATTTAAACACATATACATACTGTATGTTTAATATGTATATATATGTCTATATATATTTCCTTATAAATATACATATCTATATCTTTACATATGGATATGTATGATTACACATACACATATGAAGGTGTATATTTGTATGTATTTATATACTTATTTACACACATATGTATGTATTCACATATATAAATATATGTATGTATTTAAATATATATGTACTCTATATATTTATGCATTTGCATATACACATGCATATTGACACACATACAGTATGTCTGTATTTACATATATAAATATATATCTATGTATTTAAATATATGTATCATATATATTTATGCATTTGCATATACATACACGCATATTGACACACATATATTTGCATTTACATCAGTTTTATTTATATTATACACATAAGATTGTTTTAAAAAGCACATACATATATATGTCTTTATATCTCTATATTTACATATATATTTAAAGCTATACATATATCTTCATATAGATATACAATATATACATATTTTCACTTATAAATATACACATTAAATATACATGTTAATATCTATATGCGTATATACATATGTATTTTAATGCATATATATATTTTATATATTTAATGCATTTTTAATATATGCAATATTTAATACAAATATTTGTAGATATCTTTACATTTATATTATTGTACATATAAATATTGTCACTGCTGTGGTGTAGTATAATTGCCCTGATGCAGCTGAAATACTGCAGTAATGTCACAGTTTAATGTGAGTTTTGACTGATTTTACTGCGTCTTCTTTAATGATACTGGAATGGTTTCTCACAGATTGCAAAAAAAAATATATTGTTTCTTTTGTTATTGATGTTGTTAAAGATGAGAAAAGAAGTGTAGGTGAATGAGGGAGGCTGACGGAGAGGAGATGAGAGGATTCACGCTGTGACCAAACTCACTAGAAAGATTTAGTCGTGCTTTGAAGTCAGCAAAAGAAATGCTTTTATCATCAAACTTCTGTCTTTAAAAAAAAAAACCTCTTTGGTTACTGTATATTACAGATATGTTTCTGCTTTGTTTTCCGTACAAGGAAAAGAATAAAGAATTCACTGATTGGGTTGTTTCCAAAGCTGCGTGTTGGCGAGAATCATGGCGATACGATAAGTATCACAATATGGGCAACGATACGATATATTGCAATATCGTAGCCACATTGATACCATATGTGTAAGTGTAGGCCCTGTGTCCTCCCAGTAGAGACTCTGCTGCTGAAAAGGAAATGAACCAGCAGGAAGATTGGACTGGGAATTGGTGAGAGAAAAATCAATCCACTGATGAAGGAGATTGACAGAGTGAAAATATCGCAATATTTCAACGGATGTATATTTTCTCACGCGGCTAGTTGTTGGCACGTACAGTTTTGGTGCGAGGATTAGCTTCACGTCAGAGAAACAGATGGTCTTTCATTAAGTTTTATGAAGTTGTCGGTTTGATCCCGTGTGACTTCCCCCACAGCCTCCACCGTGTTGCCGTGAGGAGGGAAACCTCAGCTGCCGTTAATGGATGGTGTGTGACTGACAAGAGGGTAAATAGTTCACCGCAGGCGGAGATCGCAGCTTCGTCATGTGTGTTTAGAAACCTGTGAGACGGACGGAGTGACGGAGAGACAGACAGACAGAGAGACAGACAGACAAGATTCTGCTTCTGAATATAGATGCATGTGAACTTTCTCTCTGTGGTTAAATCCCCCTCTAATCAAATACCCCAGATTATTCTTCGTCCCAGAATGCTTTGCACGGAGAGACGCCCATGAAACACAGCCATCACTGGACAGTGGACAGTGGACAACCTTTACGACACTGAACTGTTTGAGCAGTTCCCTCATAGATTGCTCAATAGATTTGCTCATTTTATTTAGCTTCAAATTGTTCAGATGTTCTGTAATTCCTTACTGTGACCTCTGTGTGGTGCTATTTCATGCATTGATGCTGGTGACCATCAGACCTTATATATCGAAGTTGGCTTTATTTTGGTCCGGTGTTTTCCTCTTGCACGAACGACGAGTGTCAGACCAACTGCACTAAGTGGGACGGGATTATGGGCCATCGTGACATCATCTTTACATAATCTGCAGGGATTAAGAGCACCGTCACGTTATTTCAAAACCAGACCGATGGGTTGCCGGTTCCACGGCTGTGCGGCGTAGATGTGTGTTCATTCTAATCAGCTTGACGAAAAAAATGGTTTGTTTGTTTATTGGATGTGGACGGTTTCAAATGTCATAACAAACAGATTATTTTATCACATCCACACGAGAATAAACGAATAAATCTCTAATGATCCATTTTTAATGAAACTTAATTGGATAATTTTGCTGTTACGTCTTCAAAATAACAAAATAACACAGAAATATCTCATTTAACGCCTTTATTATTCACATTATCATAAATCCGCGGCTCATGACTCGCATTCATAGACGCAATCAACCAAGAACTGATAAAAAAAACCCAATCACATTCAAGATTTTTAACAATAGAGTGAAAAATGAGAACGTTAATAACAATAATCTATTGTAATAACAACAAGACAGTGAAACTATTAACCCACAACAGGGTTGTCTGTTCTAATCCCTCAGTGTCACTGCTAAGACCTGGGATTGGTTTGGTTTTTGTGCATTTACCATTCCTTACTGTTACCTCTGTGTGGTGCTATTTCATGCATTGATGCTGGTGACCATCAGACCTTATATATCGAAGTTGGCTTTATTTTGGTCCAGAGTTTTCCTCTTGCACGAACGACGAGTGTCAAACCAACTGCACTAAGTGGGACGGGATTACGGGCCATCGTGACATCATCTTTACATAATCTGCAGGGATTAAGAGCACCGTCACGTTATTTCAAAACCAGACCGATGGGTTGCCGGTTCCACGGCTGTGCGGCGTGGATGTGTGTTCATTCTAATCAGCTTGACGAAAAAAATGGTTTGTTTGTTTGTTTATTGGATGTGGACGGTTTCAAATGTCATAACAAACAGATTATTTTGTCACATCCACACGAGAATAAACGAATAAATCTCTAATGATCCATTTTTAATGAAACTTAATTGGATAATTTTGCTGTTACGTCTTCAAAATAACAAAATAACACAGAAATATCTCATTTAACGCCTTTATTATTCACATTATCATAAATCCGCGGCTCATGACTCGCATTCATAGACGCAATCAACCAAGAACTGATAAAAAAAACCCAATCACATTCAAGATTTTTAACAATAGAGTGAAAAATGAGAACGTTAATAACAATAATCTATTGTAATAACAACAAGACAGTGAAACTATTAACCCACAACAGGGTTGTCTGTTCTAATCCCTCAGTGTCACTGCTAAGACCTGGGATTGGTTTGGTTTTTGTGCATTTACCATGAAGTCAGAAGTTTGGTTGGATTGGAGCTGATGCTGCTGTTGAAAGAGCTGCTGATGGAGGAGCTATTGAAGGAGCTGCTGATGTAGGAGCTGCTGCTGTTGAAGGAGCTGCTGATGTAGGAGCTGCTGCTGTTGAAGGAGCTGCTGCGGTTGAAGGAGTTACTGCGGTTGAAGGAATTGCTGCTGTAGGAGCTGCTGTTGAAGGAGCTGCTGCTGCTGTACGAGCTGCTGCTGCTGTAGGAGCTGCTGCTGTAGGAGCTGCTGTTGAAGGAGCTGCTGTTGAAGGAGCTGCTGTTGGAGGAGCTTCTGATGTAGGCGCTGCTGCTGATGTAGGAGCTGCTGCTGTAGGAGCTGCTGATGTAGGAGCTGCTGCTGATGTAGGAGCTGCTGTTGTAGGAGCTGCTGTAGGAGCTGCTGCTATTGAAGAAGCTGCTGTTGAAGGAGCTGCTGTTGGAGGAGCTGCTGCTGTTGGAGGAGCTGCTGCTGTTGAAGGAGCTGCTGCTGTAGGAGCTGCTGCTGTAGGAGCTGCTGCTGTAGGAGCTGCTGTTGAAGGAGCTGCTGCTGTAGGAGCTGCTGCTGCAGTAGGAGCTGCTGCTGTTGAAGGAGCTGCTATAGTAGGAGCTGCTGTTGAAGGAGCTGCTGTTGAAGGAGCTGCTGATGTTGAAGGAGCTGCTGTTGAAGGAGCTGCTGTAGGAGCTGCTGCTATTGAAGGAGCTGCTGTAGTAGGAGCTGCTGTTGAAGGAGCTGCTGTAGTAGGAGCTGCTGTAGGAGCTGCTGCTATTGGAGGAGCTGCTGTAGGAGCTGCTGCTGCAGTGGGAGCTGCTGCTGTTGAAGGAGCTGCTGTAGTAGGAGCTGCTGTAGGAGCTACTGCTATTGAAGAAGCTGCTGTTGAAGGAGCTGCTGTTGGAGGAGCTGCTGCTGTTGGAGGAGCTTCTGATGTAGGCGCTGCTGCTGATGTAGGAGCTGCTGCTGTAGGAGCTGCTGATGTAGGAGCTGCTGCTGATGTAGGAGCTGCTGTTGTAGGAGCTGCTGCTGTAGGAGTTGCTGCTGTTGAAAGAGCTGCTGTTGAAGGAGCTGCTGCTGTTGAAGGAGCTGCTGCTGAAGGAGGTGCTGATACGATTGGAGCTCCGTATTCTTCAACAGAATCAGAAGTCTGCTCTGAAATCATCGGACTCTTCAGCCAGTTCTGACAAAAGCTCAGTCACAGGAAATAAATGTCACTATGGCAACCAAACTGTGATTTGCTGCTACAATGGTCATTTTGACCTCTGCTGGGCTGAATAGGTAGAATGAATTGCATCTTTTTTGTGTTAGGTCAGGGACAAAGTTGTAGACGTATGTAATTAAAAAAAAAGTCAAAATGACTACTCTAGGTGTTCTATAGGCGTTATGCGGTAACTTCAGCGGTTGAATAGTCCGTACAAAAAAAATGTTGTTTTTCTTCGTAAGGCTTTTTGGAAATGCTTTGTTGACCAGAACTTTTTGTTGATCCTCCTCTGTTCATACTTCTTTGTTTATGATAACGCATCGTGATGAACGGTAGCGCAGCACGTTTGGCACCGACACAAGGCCAAAGTCCGGCTATTTGTTCTTTATTTCTGCCCAGTTGAACCAATTATCTGCCTGCCAGCTGTCAGAAGCAGCTGAGGCGGCAGCAGAATCGAAGGCAATTTGTGGCCCGCAACCTGTGGAGAGCTGTTTGTACGGCGCCCACTGCTGCTCTGACAAAGGTGGGTTTCACTGATGAGGTGGAGCCAGAGTCAACAGCACACCACCACCACCAAGACGCACGACTGTGATCTCCCACGCCTCCTCGCAGCTACTGGCTCCTTATACTGAGCAACATTTTATGTTTTATGTGTGCTTATATTACTGCCAAATACAGTAGCTAACAGGACTGTGTGTCGGCAAGAATGTGTTCGTACGATATGTACCACGATACAGGTGAGCAATATATCGCGAGACAGTAGGCAAATAAAATTAAGCTAGGCCAAGAGTATTTGACTTTTCATAGAATACTGATACGGTTTCTTGATAGGACCTTTCCGATAGTTAAGTGTGACGATATTTCCTTGCTCTTGTTTTGCCTACGTAGACAGTAGTTCCTCCTCCTTGACTCGCTGAGCGGCAGAAGTATTTTTTTCTTGGTGTGTTACTCACACGTGATTGTGATCAGTGATCTGTATCCACCTTCAGGTATGTTCTCCTGGTCTGCTGACTGAGCAACAGTCAGTCTAAGTATTTGTTGGTGACAGATGCCAGCGTCACATGGATGTACAATATCTGCTGAATCGGATATCTTAGCATCTGTGCTAAACTGTGATTTGATAGAGGGGAGTAATGCTGTACTTTACTGTGGTTGAATAATGAAGTGATACTGTACTATACTGTGTTTGGACAGAGATGAGTAATGCTGTACTTTACTCTGATTGGACAGAGGGGAGTAATACTGTACTACATGGTGATTTGTGATTTGAAATAATACTGTGCTATACTGTGCTACACTATGATTAGACAGGCTGGATTAATACTGGACTTTACACATACAGTACAACGCTGTGTTTGGACAGAGAGGAGTAGTGCTGGACTATACTGTGATGGAACAAATTAGTGATACTATACTGTGATTGGACAGAGAGGACCAATACTATGCTATACTATGATTGGACAGGCTGGATCAATACTGTACTTCACTGTAAATTGACAGAGGAGAGTAATACATTACAATACTGTGTTTGGACAGAGAGGAATAACGTTGTACTTTACTCTGATTTAACAGAGCGCATTAGTACTGCACTACACTGTGATTGAACAAAAGGAGTAATGCTAGACTATTCTGTAATTGGACAGAGATGAGTGTTACTATACTACACTGTGATTGGACAGACTGGACTCATACTGTACTATACTATGATTGGGTAAGCTGGACTAATACTGTGATTGGAGGGGAGTAATACATTACTATACTGTGATCCGACAGAGAGGAGCAATACTGTACAGTAATGTGATTGGACAGAGGGGAGTAATACTATACTATACTGTGATTGGACAGTAATACTGTACTGGACTCCAGTGTATTGCTATTATATATTTTCAATGAGCCCTAAATACCTGTAGTTTCCTGCTTAAGAGGCAGATTTCAGACTCCAGGCTGGAATCATCAGTGAACATCTGAGTAACGTCAACCAAACTGACTGTGATGATAATGAGACTGAACTGATCACGGTTGACACTGAAGACGCCGGACTGTTGAAGTGAGACACTGAAGACGAAGAATCCGATGGATTTACGATTTAGGAGCAAAATGGAAAAGTTAATTGAGCGTTTTTTTTCTAACTGAAAGTTCCACCTATCTGACCATTTGGTGTTGCTTAATGCACCTTACAATCCAGTACAACCAATATATATTTATATATATTCCTATAGGTGTGTATTATGTGTGTGTGTGTGTGTGTGTGTTGTTCCCCTGCTGCTGTTTCTCCAGTTTGTTCCATTTGTCTGTGAATGTCTCTCTCAGGTCTGATGAGAATGAAAGATGAATGATGTTGAAGGAGGCTGGAGTGTTTTGAACGGGTTTTACTAGTGTGTGTGTGTGTGTGTGTGTGTGTGTGTGTGTGTGTGTGTGTGTGTGTGCCTCTCCTATGCAGAGGCTGGCAGGTTGGGGGGGCGGTGGTTGATGCAGCAGCCAGTCCTAGGAGAGATCCACAATTTGCGAGCATCATAAGCAGCGACTGTCTTATTACAGCTGCTCACTGTTCTCAGCCACCGATCACTGAGGTCCCTGCAGTGGAGACAGCAGAGCCCGGTGGTGCTCAGAGGAACTGCACGTATGATTAATGCTTTTTATTAGATGATCTGAGGAAAGTAATGTCAAACCCAAACAGGGGACAGATGCGGAGACGCGTGGCCGGGTCTGTAAAACCAGGGAGAGCGGTCTTCTTTATCTCACAGTCAGAAGAAAATGAGACGGTGACACAGATCTGAAACAGTGTCCACACGTGTCCAATATCTTGTTTCTGTGAGGAAAGCTGTCAGTGTGACTGAGCTGCTGGAGTCGACTGACGCTTCAGGCCATTCATCACCGCTCTGACACCGAGACCACTGCTGCAAAACTGCAGGAAAATGCTGCACTTTCACCCCCCTCTCCCGCCCCCCAACGCTCCGCCCCCGTCCCCAGTACCAAGTCGGTGACTTCACTGGTGCTTTAAAGGTTTCCTTTGTTCTTTTCACAACAAAAAGAAAACAAATCTGGACAGATTTGTTTTCTCTGCCATTAAACATTCTCAGTCGTCACTGCAGCTTCACCGCTCTGACACCGAGACCACTGCTGCAAAACTGCAGGAAAATGCTGCACTTTCACCCCCCCCCCCCCCCCCCCCCCCCCCCGGCCCCCCCCCCCCTCCCGCCCCCGTCCCCAGTACCAAGTCGGTGACTTCACTGGTGCTTTAAAGGTTTCCTTTGTTCTTTTCACAACAAAAAGAAAACAAATCTGGACAGATTTGTTTTCTCTGCCATTAAACATTCTCAGTCGTCACTGCAGCTGCTGGACAAACTGGGACAGCTTCAGACACTGGGTGTGGGAATGGTCTATGTCAGGCAAACTAAGGGTATGGGGGCTGGATGCGGCCCATTCACCCTTGTAATCCGGCCCAACAAAGTTGGCAAAAGTTACAGGGTTTTTTGGGACCAAAATGATTCCAACGTTTTGGAAAAACTCATCTAAACCACTGGTTGGACCACAGATCAGGAGCTTTCCCTGGTACCTGGGACTTCTGTCCATGGTATCAGGGACCTCTGTCAATGGTATCAGGGATGTTTATCCATGGCACCTGGGACATCTGTCCGTAGTATCTGGGACTTCTGTCCATGGTATCAGGGAACATCTGTGCACGGTACCGGGCAGGTCTTTTCCTGGTACCAGACTCGTCTGTACCTGGTAACAGGGACATCTGTCCATGGAACTGGCTATTTCTCTTCACCGTACCAAGCCCGTTTGTCCTTGGTACCTGACATGTCTTTCTCTGGTACCGGGAATTTCTGTCCACGGTACCGGGCATCTCTCTCCACTGTATCCAACAAGTCTGACCACGGTACAGGGCTTGCATGTCCACAGTACCATGGCACGCCTGTCCATGGTAACAGGTATGTCTGTCCATGGTGCAAGACATATCTGTTCATTGTAACAGTGACGTCTTTCCATGGTACTTGGGACATCGGTGCATGGCATCAGGTACTTCTGTCCATTATACCGGGGCCTCTGTTCATGGTATCAGGGACCTCTTTCCCTGGTACCGGGAACTTCTGTCCACGGTACCAGGCATTAATCTCCACTGTCCCTGACACCTCTGACCATGGTACAGGTCTTGTGTGTCCACAGTACCATTGCACGCCTGTCCTTGGTACCAGGTATGTGTGTCCTTGGTGCAAGTCATATCTGTTTATTGTATGTATAACAAGGACATCTTCCCATGGTAGCAGACATGTCTGTCCGTCATACCAGGCACATGTGTCCATAGTAAAGAACAGAAGCTGGACTTCATCAGTACCAGATCTTTTCTTTGACTGATCCACAGTTCCTCTGGTTCCTGTAAGACCGTTCTCCTTCACTCGTCCTCAGATCTGTTGCGTGTCTCTGTTACACTGCGGCTCAGATTCAGTTTCTTTCTTTGTTTCCTGTTATAAGAGGAAACTAATGGAGGGCGCCTCCTGCTGCAGAAAAAGGAAACAAACAAAAAAAAAAAAAACCTGCTGAGTCAGAATTATCTGTGCGGCTGCCTGTAACTGGACACGGCCGCAGGAACGCAGCCGTCTCCTGGTTTCATCCCAGCTTCCTGCCTGACTTCAGTGAACAGGAGCGTTACCAAATATAGGTCACACACACACACACACACACACACACACACACGCACGCCTGTTTGTTCCGTTTTTAAACGTGTCCGACGTCTATTTTTAGCCTCAAAGCAACATAAACGTGACGATCAAACCGTTGGTTTGTCGGTTCTGTCAGAATTAGACGAAAACAAACAGGGATTTTTATCGACATCATCTAAAAAAATCTGATGCTGTCGAGATACAAACAGAAGCAAACAACATGTGTGTGTGTGTGTGTGTGTGTGTGTCTGTAAGAAAATATCCTGACACTGAAATATCACAACGTCTCCATTCCTGATATCAGATCAATGTCCTCCCTCAATATATCATGGTGTCTGTGGTTACACAGTACAGAGGTTCTTCAGGAAACCAGTTCAGTCCGTTCCACTTGGTCCATCTGCTTGTATCTCCACTGCATTTGCTCCATTAAAAAGAACTGAGATTAAGATTAAGATTAAAGATTAATGAATTTGTTCCAGCCCCAGAAATATACTATTAATTACATTAATAATTTCTCACAATCTAAATATATCAAACAGATATGAACAAATAGAAGAAAATGGAAAAAAAACACACTATTTATAGCAGCTCCCAAAACAATAAGATATAACAGGTATAAAAAAAATAGAAAGAAAAATACATGTATATACACCAATAAAAGAGTTTTTAAAAAAGTGGAAATATGTAATTAAAAATCTAAATAAATAATAATAATAATATAATAATAAATAATAATATAATAATAAATAATAATATAATAATAAATAATATAATAATAATAATAAATAATAGATATAATAAATAAATAATAATAACAACAATTCTAAACAGATAAGTTGAAGGTGCAGAATATAAAATATATTGATATAGTATTATTATTATTATAAATTATTATTAAAAATAAATAAATTGATAATGTGAAGTAGTTATGGTTAAGAGAACATTTTGTTATAGAATGGGTTAATGAACTATGTGACAGAGGGATACTCTCGTAGAGTGAGACGGAGTACTTTTTTTGTTTTATTCAATAATACAACTGAGTACTAGAATGATCATCTGGTTATAAAAAAAACGCTAATAATCCTTTAATTTGTCACATGTTCAACTACATGTTCAACTACCATAGAATGTTTGCTGCTGCCGACTGTATGAAGAGGAGACTCAGATGACTCCTCCTCTGAAAGCGCTCGGTCCGATTCGTAAAAGCACAGGTTCTGAAAGGCTTGGACGAATATCAAACGACCTGGGATCAGGAAGAGAAGCTTGGTTGAGCAACCTCAACCTGATGCTTCCTTAGTCGGTGGCCTAGTGGTTAAGGAAGCGGACTTGGTTCTGTAAAGTTCTCATTTCGAATCCTGCTGAGCTGCCCTGAGCATGGTATGCTACCCGGGTGCTCACAAGCCGCCCACTGCTCACTTGTGTGATGGGTTAATTGACATTTCGTTGTGTGCAGTGGTGTGAATCACAATGACAAAAAAAAAATCTAGCAAAAAATGATAGCTGGTAATTTGGGAAACTCTGGTTAGGAGTACCTGGTATCCTTAAGAATCACTGTGTATCAAATTCTTCCCTCTAGGAATCATAACGCTAGGTTCCCAGGTGTCCTTCCCAGGTGTCTTTCCCAGGTGTTCTTCTCAGGTGTTCTTCCCAGGTGTCCTTCCAGGGCAGGGACTGTCAAGAATTTTTTTCTCTAGGAATCAAACCCAGGTCTCTCTGTACTGACTGTACCCACCATTGGCCACCAGGGTGGTTATTCCCGGGAGTGTGTTAACTCCAGCTGTAGCCACTCATCTCCACTCACCGCAGCAAATAAAAGCTAAGAGTTGCATTTTAACCGGCAGCCATCAGAGCAGCCATGATGAACTGTTGAAGACATCACTTCTCCAGCGCCTGTCTTTGGGCCGATGCTGCTGTCCGCCGCAGAATTAGTGACTAAACAGTTGATGACTGAGTCTCAGCCGAGGACGGTTATTGTTTTTAGACTCGAGCTCCTCATCATTATCCTGTCTCACCAGAGATGATTCTTCAGAGAAGAATCTGAATCATTAACAACGCTCTAAGACCCTGAAATAAAAGGCTTCATGGGAGGACGGGGACGTCAGCACAGACATTAGAGTGGGACAAATACAGACAAAAGAGTCACTGTTGGTTGTCAGTCATCAGTTCTTCAGTGTCTACATCAACACAACCACAGCTAAGGTCAGCAACAGTCCTGGTACAGACTCTGTCTCTGTCTCTCTGTCCCTCTCTGTCTCACTGTCCGATCCAGGTCTGTCTTGAATCTTACTACATGATAGGAATAATCCACTCAGCTTCCTGTCAACATTTCATCCATCCTACGTAGCTGGACTATTAAGTCGAAACACTGTGGCTGAGGCTCAGCAGGTGCAGCAGATGTTGGACAGGCAGACGTTCGATTCCTGTGTCTGTGGTTTTTATCAAAAGTCAAAACTGTGGACGTTCTGCTGAATCATGATGATGTGGCTGGAGAAGGAGCAGATTAACATCAGTGTGACCCAGATTCTGGCCACACCCACTGGTCCGCCCCCTGTATTAAGGCGGAGTTAACTGATCCACATCAGTCAATAACTGCCTTTCGGCTCTGGACTGATGTGTGTCAGTGAACCTGGTGCGACCAGTGAAGGTTATTGACCAGCTCCTGGTGTCTCTTCTCTCTGTGATGGATCAAAGTCCTTAATTGTTTTTCCGAGTCAGAACATTAATCTTTTCTCCTTTTCCTGTCAGTTCCGTTTGAAAAGTTTGGATTTTTATTTTTTGAATAGGAAAGAAAAGACCCAAGCTGTTGGACACTTTAAAGTTACACGAGAGTGATAACAGTGGGAGAGTGGTTAGGACTCCTGCCTCACATTGACAAGTTTGATCTCTGAGAGGTTTCACGTTGACTTATCTGACAGAATTATGACGGAAAAGTTTAGTTTACATGACGTTTTGGTTTGTTTTTTACATAGTGAAAAACATAAATTGAGTTAAGAGACACCTAGTATAGTAGCTAGTATGGTACTTACGAGTAAACGGGATCGAAAATGGACTTCTGGACTGTCTTAACTGGACATTTGCCTTGTTCTCTGTCCTAGGAGAAGACTTGGACTGATTTCTCATGATTTGTATATTGTTTCAACCCCAGCATCCCATATAGTACAGTACAGTACTTTACAGGACAGTACAGTATAGTACATAGAGTAGGTGAAGGACTAAGAACTGGTTTCATCCATGGTTGTCTCACAGGACTTCGTTTTGACTAAAGAAAATTGCAAACAAACACAACACAAGTCAAGGGAGAATCAGTATCAGAAGCTGTTCTGTTCTGAAGCTGAAAGAAAAAATCATGATATATTGAAATATCGCAATCTCCTTTCACGATCCTGTATCAATTTCCTAAATCAATGTATTGATTATTATTTTTCCAATCTTCCTGGTGTTTGGAGCAGCGTCTTCACGTTAATGACCCTGGGGCTACAGCTACACTGGGGGGAAATCGCGATAAATCGTGATATATCGTATCGTCATCCCTTTATCATAATATCGGACTGAATCATGTATCATATATATACATATATATGAAAATATATATAACACAGACTTTAATCTGAGCCTCTTTCACTGCCAAACACATAAAACGAAAGAAATAAGATCATTTATGACGACGACATAAATCTGACCTTGTGAAAACAGAAGCTAATTGTACTTTATGACCAAAACTTCTCGATGTCATTAAAGGCGGCCCTGGTCGTTTGCTGCAGCTGAGCATCTGTTAAGTGAGGGACAATTTGGAGAGGTTGATTGTTGTCCTCCTGGTTTTATGAGTTTCTGTGGGTTCAGAGTGAAAAATGAAATAAAATAATAGACGTGGAAACAAAAGGAGAAGCAGAAGAAGAACACAGACCAGGACTGTTCAACTGGAACTGATTAATAATAATACAAATGTGTAAAATAATTAATAAAAACAATGTAAAAAAATAAAAAAAGATAAATTGATAAAATTCAAAAATTATGTATTTAAAATCAAGGCCATGAATATCTGGAGGGACTTAGTTAAAAAATATATATTGCTGTAGAAAATCACTATGTTATTGTTAAACGGAATATTGCGATATTTCAATGTATCAATATTTTTCACACCCCTAGTGGTCAAACAGGGGAGTTATTGTTTTGACCATCTTTCCATCGGTTCAGCCAAATCACTTAAACTATGTTTTTTTTTCTGTCTTCCAGGTCAGAGTGCGACCCCTCCAGGCTGCTCAGGTAAGTGCAACTTAAACCCATTGCGTTTCAATAACAGTGTGTTTTTTTTATTCCGGTGATGAGGAGGATATTTTTAGATCCTCCGTCAAGGTCGGACTTGTCATTAGCTGTGTGAACTGCAGGCTGTTTACTGAGAGCTGGAACCTGGTTGGTCAACGTGGGTTAGAGTGGAGCAAACTGGTCCTATGTGATGTGGGCTGGTACCATTTTCATTGAAGCAGGTCACCAGGACTGTGTCCCCATTCCTGATTGAGAATTTAAAAAACAAAGTAAATTCAGCTCCAAATAAATCTTAGCAGGTGCCATATTTTCTGGACTGTTGGTTTAACTTATTTACCTATAAGTTTCTCATTAATAAACAGTGCACTTTACAATGTGAATTCTAGTTGTGTTCACTGACCTACGCTGTTTATGTGCGACTGAGGTGAGCTACGAAACTGCGCTGCTGGACCATTAGAGCTACTGTAGTCAGGAGTAATACTGTACTATACTGGGACTAGACAATGAGGAGTAATAATGTAATATACTGTGTCTTGACGTAAGAGTATTTCTGTGCTATACTTTGTTTGGACAAAAAGGAGTTATATTGTATCATACTGTGGCTGGACAGGGGAGTAATAATGTACTATTAGGAGTAACAATGTACTATAATGTGTCTTGACGTGAGAGTATTTCTGTGCTATTCTGTGTTTGGACAAAAATGAGTAATATTGTATTATACTGTGGCTGGACAGAGGAGTAATAATGTACTTTACTGTCTGCCAAAAGAGTATTACTGTGCCATACTCTATTTGGACAGGTGTAATACTGTATTATACTGTGGTTGGAGAGAGTGGGGTAATACTGTTCTATACTGTGACTAGACAACGAGGAGTAATAATGTTCTATGCTGTGTCTTGACGTCAGAGTATTTCTGTACTGTAGTGTATTTGTACAAAAGGAGTAATAATGTGCTAGGCTGTGACTGGACAGAGGAGTTGAATTGTATTATACTGTGACTGGACAGAGAGGAGTAATAATGTACTATACTGTGGTTAGATAGAGTAAAGTAATACTGTACTACACTGTGGTTACAGAGAGTGGAGTAATACTGTACTATATTGCAATTGGACAAAGAAGAATGTAATACACTGTGTCTGGATAGAGAATTACCTTACTATACTGTAATTGGAGAGAAGTAGTAAAGGGAGTAATACTGTAACATACTGTGACTGGACAGAGGAGTATTACTGTACCATACTGTGATGAGACAGTTTTACAGTACTGGGCTTCAGTGTAATGCTATGGTGTGTTTAAGGACCCCTGATTGATGTTGGTGTCAACAGGATTTTCCAAGTTTCATTTTAAGTTGCTTTAAGCGACTGTTTCCCATCATGAAAAGTTCCTCATGGTCCAAAGAAAATAGTTCTTCACCACAGAAGTGGACACAGTTTCCGCTGCACTACCAGGACCTGGATAAACTGAGTAACCAAGACTATAAAGTATGTTTTTATTGTGTTCAGTTTTTTAGTGTGAGTCTGGCCATAGAGGACATGAACAGTACTGGACAAAGTAATACTCTGAAAATGTTCTGGTAACTTTTCCTCCGTCTTGACTAAGTATCCAACCCTGAATGACTAATCAGTCGTTAATTGTGATTTAACTACAGACTTCAATTTAATTAACGGTCATTTTAATCAATCTCACTTTGTGTGCTTTAGTTTGTACCCATTGCTAACAAATGCACAAAACAGTGCCTTAATCAGTTCCACAGTAATTAAATCACGTTTTGATCCTGTACAAGAAAAAAAAAAACGAGAAAACAAACAACGGCACAGCCGGCACATTAGTGGAGCAACGCTGCCTGACATCATTAGCACAACAGCAACAGCCTGTGCAGCACATTCACACTACATCATGATTAATCATGATTAATTGTGAAGAAAATTAATCAGGACAAACTCTGATTCATTGAGATAAATCCACAGTTTTAATCATGGTCTTTTAATAATGAATGAATGAAATGTAAGTGTTTGGAGCAGCACGGTGGAAGAGTGGTTAGCTCTCCTGCCTTACTTTATCCCTGTCGCTCACGCTGAACCGACAGATAGATAAATAAATAGATACGTAAGTGGAACGATAGACTGATAGAACTGTATTAATCAGGAGTATCCTTGACGGTACTATGCTCAGGGCACCTCAGCAGTAACTTGGCGGTAGGGGGATTCGAACTGGGGGCCTTGCCGACCCAAGTCCACTTCTTTAACCACTAGGCTACCATCTGACCCCTTGAAAGATTGTTAGTGTGAATATCTCTAGATGTGATATTGTGATTTTGATCAATGCACCAGAGAAGGCCTCGTCCCTTAGCTGAGTAAACTTCTGATTCCGATAAAATCCATCCACTAATATTAGCATAATTAAGTGATATTGTTGGGTTTCATAATGATGTTTCTTTCGCTAATGAAAATCCGATAACACAGTGTCTGGGTTCTTTTTCAGACTTAGCGTTCTTAAACATTTCCCTCAGCTTTGGGGGAAAATGGCGTTACATATCGATACCAGTATCCGAAATCGCTACACACTCCTGGCGTAATCACGCTAATGTGATTAGAATGTGTGAAATGATGAAACCAGTGCAGCAGTGAAAGGAGTTTGGAGTGGATTATCACCATGATGATGACTGCAGTAATGGACCAGTGTTGACTGGACGGACCAGTGACCAAGACATTCTGTTCTCTCCACACTGGTCCATTAGGGCAGGGGTGTTGTTGCTGATGTACGACTTTATCACAGTGTCAGATGAAGTATTTCAGCCCATTAGGTCAGGACTCCTCACTGCAGTGACTGCTGTTACCGATGTTATTATTCATCATTTACAATCGTGTTTCACACAGTTCAACTCAGTGGAACTCTTCTTTTCTCTGCTCCACTCCTTGGGCCAAAGCATAAAAAATTGTTTTGTACGACGTCCACCAGAGCAGTGGTGCCCAACCAGTGGGCTGTGGCCCACTAATGTGCTGTGAGAGATCACTTAGAGTGGTGGAAAAAATGTTCTCAGATAACTCGTTAGCTCTTCCGCCTCCTTATGGCAGAACTTGATCTTTCTTTTATCTATCTTCATCTGTGCAGTGGCAAATAAGAAGTCTTAAGTCCGCAAGGTTTCGGGTTCAAGTCCACCAGTTGCCGAATTGACACTTAGGTGCATGAGCAAGAGTTTATTTTCCCCTCAGTTTCTTTCTTCTTTATTTGTTACCCGGTCCAGGGGCTGCAGTCTCCACGACTGCCACCCAAATCTCACTGCTCCCTGCTGTAAGCTTTCCTGTGGGTGGCGCTATGATCAGAGCACCCTTGTGGACCTCAACTGCCATTACAGCACTGAAAAATCAGACCAGTTGAAGAAGATCCTTGTAAGTGTCTTTCTTCAATTCCTGCCAGTAAATCAATGTGATCTTCAACTAAACAGGCCTAGATTCAAGTCAGTTCTGAGATCTTTTTTTGTCGTGCCTTGGACTTTGGTCAAGTTTTGGTTTAGTGGGGTAGCTGGCGAAAGGTTGGAAAACACTGGTTCACGAGGGGAGTAAGACTACCAGTACTATGGTAGGTGGATATGAAAATTGCGGAAACAAACTAGCGTCAGTGTCCCCGTCATAAGTGTGAAACTCCAGGGTTCACCTACTGGGCGAGATCAAACCCTGGTTGGGGCAACTTCCGGTGTCTTCACCACGTGGAGCTAGGTTCAGGAGGGGCTGGTATCATCGTGAAGTGTGATTTGGGTGGTGCTTATGAATGGATGGAGCAATATCGCAGGAATGTGCTGTACCTGGCGAATGCTATTGTCAAATTTGGATATCTCAAAAGTTTTTATTGGACATCCCTGGTAAAGCTACATAAATTCAGATGGTTGTAGTTCAGATGTGGAGATGAAACTGGTCTGACGTTGTCTCACCTGGTTTTCCTTGGTCCAGGACAGGTTCTGAGTCATAAATACAAACCCTAAATATGTTCAGAACGTCTTGGAGACAGTTTTTATTTTTTGCAGAAGGCTAAATCCCCAACCTTTCTCTTTACCTTTTCATCCCCTTGTTAATCTTTATTAACATCTAACCTGACGTAATGTTTTGACCGACATTTATTGCTGTGGTAAATCTTTCGTACAGTATTCCAATGATTACTTGTCTTGTAAAAATTGCTGAGTTGCTTCGTTTCATGGCTGTCCATTGCCTTTGTTTTGGGCTTCAGTGAATTTACAACAGCCATCAGTTACAGTCAAAACTCGCTGCGCTTTAATGGCGGTAATTCTCCACCCATGATTTACTCAGAAGCTATTCATGGTGAATCAGTCACTGGTCCGTCTCTGTAGAACCAGACTAGGACCAGTCCCTCAAGGATATTGATTCACCTGGAGAGGCGAAAGACGTAAGAAGAGTTCCACATTAGTTCTGAATCAGAATTAGAATCACAGTGAGATTGGATTTTGGAGGAAGATTGAGACAAGCTATATATGTAACAATTGAAATACCTGGTCTCCAACACCCGGTCATGGGACCAGTGCTGGTGATTCCATGGGTGGTTTTGGTTATTTTATTATAATTATTCATCATTTAAGAATAATCTGACTGTGATTTAAAAAATGTCACTAGATCTTGCTGTGTTACTGGTACCAGAACGACTGGTCCCTGGTACAAACTAAGTTGACGACCACAGGTTTAGAAGTAGTTTCTTAAACTTTCCTGCAGTTCTTGTTTGGTCCACTGGGCAATATGTTTTCAATAACATGAAAATAAAGAAAATATTGGGTTTCAGAGTAGGATGGACCGGATCAGGAATGCGGTGATTGGAGGGACAGAGAAGTTTGTGGAAAAAGCTAGAGAAGACAGATTGAGATGGTTTGGACATGTTCAGATGTGTATAAGAGACAGGGATTTAGTTTAGTATGGTATAGTATAGTGTAGTATGGTATGGTATGGTATGGTATAGTAAGATATAGCAGTAAGGTCAGTACACACACAGTAGGACGGTTTGATATACAGTACTACCATAGTACCACAGCATATCATGGGACAGCATAGTACCTGTCTCTTATACACATCTAGATGTGTATAAGAGACAGCCACTGAAGAGGACAGGAGCAGGAGGTTTCAATAACATGAAAATAAAGAAAATGTCAGGGTGTCAGGGTAGGATGGACCGGATCAGGAATGAGGTGATTGGAGGGACAGGAATGTTTGGAGGAAAACCTTGAGAAGACAGATTGAGATGGTTTGGACATGTCCAGAAAAGGGACAGTAGACACATTGGTAGGAGAATGAGATGGAGCTACCAGGTAGGAGACAAAGAGGAGATTGATGGATGTAGTGAGGGAGGACATGGATGTAGTTGGAGTTAGAGTAGAAGATACAGAGGACACCCTGAAAAAGCCGAAAGACGAAGAAGTTGTTGAATTTCAGAATAATTAGCTTAGTTACTTCACTAAGTGCTTTTTCTTATTAATGACTTATTGTTTATTTATGCTGGATTTTTACTGTTTACTGTGCTACATTATGCTACATGTTCTTTTTACAAGAATAATGAAAATATTGCAAATTAAAAAAAAACAATGTTTTCTGTACTGCCACCTAGCAGAAATCTCCCAAGATTGGAACTAATCAATGTATCTGCGGTCAACAGGGGGAGTTAATGTAGCTATGGAACATAGGCAAGTGTTTCTGTCTCCCTGTGTCTCTCTGTCTCTCTGTGTCTCTCTCTCTTATTGGCTCAGTGTGTCAGTGTTGAAGGGCCAACTCTTTGGCTAATGAGAGTGCAACAATAACATGGCTGTGTGTTTAATTGCTCTGCTTCACTCTAATCATAATGGATGGTTCTATTCAGCTGTGATTACAACCTGGAAGAGTGAGGCAGCTCCAGCTCTGAAGCCTGACTGACCTGCAGTTATTGGATTATTCTTCAGTGATGCTGTGGAGAAGCCTGTCTCTCTCTCTCTCTCTCTCTGTCTCTCACTGTCTCTCTGTCTTCTAGCAGAGCAGAAACAGAGCAGCTCCTGACACTTTATTTTCACTGAAGGATGAAAGTGCTCTCGTCTCATCTTGTTACCGAACGTCTTTACCGTCCTGAGGCTGGGGAGATCTGTTTTTCCTGTGAACCTATTATCGCACTAACACAATAGAGGGAAGTGTCGGAGTGTTTGGATATTTGCTCACTCATAAGTCTAAACACCGATCCCTCTTCTATTGCGGTCGTATTGTTTTAGAAATGCAGCGGCAGAATGAAGACTACATTGGTGAGATTGGACAGAGTAGAGTAATACTGTGATTGGACAGAGGACAGAATTCTGCACCATACTGTGAATAAACAGTAATGCTGTATGAGGGAGTGGTAGAAGAAAACTACTCTGGTGAAATTGGTGATTGGACAGAGTAGAGTAATACTGTACCATACTGTGGTTGGACAGAGAGGACAGCAATACTGTACTTTACTGTGAATGAACAGTCCTAGGGCATGAGGGAGTGGCAGAAGAAAACTACATCGCTGAAATTGTTGATTGGACAGAGTAGAGTAATACTGTACTATACTGTGGTTGGACAGAGAGGACAGCAATACTGTACTTTACTGTGAATGAACAGTCCTAGGGCATGAGGGAGTGGCAGAAGAAAACTACATCGCTGAAATTGTTGATTGGACAGAGTAGAGTAATACTGTGATTGGACAGAGGACAGAATTCTGCACCATACTGTGAATAAACAGTAATGCTGTATGAGGGAGTGGTAGAAGAAAACTACATTGGTGAAATTGTTGATTGGACAAAGTAGAGTAATACTGTACTATACTGTGATTGGACAGAGAGGACTGTATACTGCACTATACTGTGAATGAACAGTAATACTGTATAAGGGAGTGGTAGAAAAAAAATACATTGGTAAAATTGGTGATTGGACAGAGTGGAGTAATACTGTACTATGCTGTGGTTGGACAGAGAGGACAGCAATACTGTACTTTACTCTGAATGAACAGTCCTAGGGCATGAGGGAGTGGCAGAAGAAAACTACATCGCTGAAATTGTTGATTGGACAGACTAGAGTAATACTGTACTATACTGTGAATGGACAGAGAGGACAGCAATACTGTACTTTTCTGTGAATGAACAGTACTACAGTGTTAAGGAGTGGCTGAAGAAAACTACATCGCTGAAATTGTTGATTGGACAGACTAGAGTAATACTGTACTATACTGTGATTGGACAGAAAGGAGAAAATGATTTACTTTAATGTGTGTAATGGTGTGTGTGTATAAGGAGCCCAAAATGACAATAGTTCAGAATTGATGCTTATGGATCAGATTCCAACTGTTGCCTAACATGCCCTATAACATGTTGAGCCTTGTGGTCTAAAACATCTGGTCCACACCAGGGTGTTAGCGTTGATGTGTTTGTCCAGATATGTGATGTGACAGGTTGCCTGTGTTGCCTGTGTCTTCTCTCGGCAGCAGACACTTCTCTGCAGGAATCTAACAAAGCCTTTATTTCCACTGGTGTCCTTCACCATCTGCTGTTGCCATGGTGAGGGAAGCCTCACTCCAGTGTGGACACAATCCTCGCCTGCCAACCTTGTCCCTGTGCAAGTTGTTCTCCAGTAAACATACCAGAGTTCATTCCTCAAACAGTTCCTCTTTACAAACCACATGTTTGAAGTATTTCATAATTCTAAGCTCAGATGATACCAGTGCCCTTTAATGGGTTCAACCAGGATTCATGAAGACATTTTTTTTTTGTGTGTCAGTTCAAATCAAAATTACTCATTTGAGATCAAACCAAACCAAAGAAGGCCTTGTTATCAAATATGAAAGTATCATTGAAACCATCAGTGTCACGGTGCCATGTTTTCTCCGCAGAGGAGCAGGAAATGGTAGAGAAGTGCAGGCTGTTGTGTTCACATCCTGGTCCAAGGTCCCTGTCCCCGTCAGCATGTTATACAACGTGAACACACACAGGAAGAACATGAGAACTCCATACAAAGAGACCAAGTCCAGTTAGAGCTGTGGGAATTGAATTGCTGACTGTTTATACTGTAAGAGCAGTAGCCGCCTCGTGTCACAAATGACTTTTACTTTGAAAAATTAGATACTTGGAAACCGGTACAAGCATAATCCACTCCAAGACTAAGCTTGTTACTCGTGTTCATATCTTGAATGATGATTCTCCGATTTCCGGTTCTCTAAAAACCACCTTAACTAGTGATAATAACAATTTTGTTCAAAAATTACCTTCCTCTCACAAAAATCTTACAGGTGATGAAATAGACGGACATGTGAAGTGACTGGAGCTGCTCCGAGTACTGAGCCACCTAGTGTCGACATCTGCAAAAGTACTTGTATCTCGAGTTATTACTCGTAAGCAAAAATGTTCTCGGTGGTTCGCTTGTATCTCAAAAACACTCGTACGTCAAGGTTTCCATTTGTCTTGATGTTCAGGTGGGCTTCCAGTGGGCTAACCAGTGTGGGGCAGTGTGATTTGTGTGACAGTGGAGGAGATCCAGTAAATGTTACTCTTATTTTACAGACCTATAAAACCCCCAAAGTGTAAAGTATGTGCTATAACAAAGAGCATACATTGCTTATACTACAAATTCTGAAGTATGTTAGGTCTTTATACTAGGGGACCAACAAATATAATTACAGTGCGGGACAAATTTGGCCCCCAGGCCTGAGTTTGACACCTCTAAAGAAGATGATGAATGAATTTATCTATTTGTGTCTGGGAAATCTTATATATTTCCTGTTTTTCATCCTTTCTGGGGCAAATAATAATTACTGACATCAAATAAAAGCTGAAGAGTGAGTGGGAAAAAAAAAGTACCCAAACTTCCCAGCAGTTTCTCTCTGCACCCCTAGGTGGTGCTGACCTCTGACATAGAGTACGGTTTGTTTTGACAACTTGCAGTAATTGCTTTTATAATAGTACATGCAGTCTTTGACTGGCTCAAACATCGGTACCGGGCTCCCGCCGCTCCCCGCTGAGCGCTTGTTCGTCTGATGTCATCGACTGTGACAGACGCTGTTTTGTAGCGTGAGGCTGTTTTGCTGCGAGCTGACAGGCTGATAAATGTGCCTGACACGGCGGTGTCACCGAGCAAAGGTGACGGGGCCTCAGTCAGAACTGAGCGGTGACTCGGCAGAACTTGTGCGGTTCTGTTTGGATCAGAACGGAGTGGGCGTGTGGTCAGAGTCCTTCATCAACTGGTCACAACGCCTGAAACATGAAATTTCAAAATGATGAAGGACCCGATTAAAACTTAACAGGAACTGGGCATCTGTTAGTTGCATAGCGCCACCTACTGTAAGATGGTGTCAGTATTGGTTGTACACAAATTACGATAACTTATCAATCAGGTCACGATTGTCGTGGCTCATGCGCAGCGAATGTTGTAATTTCCTTTCCATAGCGCCATCTAGAGGCTTTGAGCGATATTGGTGCAAATATTGGTGATAATGTTACAGCTGAGAGGTCATTTGACGTTTGTCCAAGACTTGGAACTACATCACCTCCTTCACTCTGATGAATCAAATTCACGATACGCTCCTCTGAGCACTTTAAGAGGAGGAGTCTCAGATGGCTCCTCCTCTAAAAGTGCTCAGAGGAGCGTAACATGCATGACAAATGTGTCAAAATGGACATTTCTCTGTTATTAAGTTATTTTGAAGAAATAACGTACAACCGAAAAAACTTAAGAAGAAAAAATTATTTACAACAATGTAAAAATATGTTTAAAACAGGAAGAAAAATAGCGTAAAAAATGAAACCAATCTTCGTTGGGGAATTTGTCATTAGCAACTTTACA
Source organism: Paraplagusia blochii (assembly GCA_016785265.1). Lineage (NCBI taxonomy): Eukaryota > Metazoa > Chordata > Actinopteri > Pleuronectiformes > Cynoglossidae > Paraplagusia > Paraplagusia blochii. The sequence continues at coordinate 58,475 of JAFBJS010007024.1, forward strand.
TTGTCGTTTGATACGTAGGACCAACACACCCCTCGGTCACTGTGCTTTTTTGTCATCATGTTGTGGTAACGTTCTCTTCTGTTCTTCTGTCCTCTTCAGACACGCCTCCCTGTCCATGGAAGTCTCCGGAGATCCTGGAAGGATAGTCTCCGCGGGCTGTGGACGAGACCTTTCTGGTCACATGTGGAAGTCGGCGTCCTTCGGGTACAGTAAGACCTTGTCTTTGTGTTTGTTACTTTAAACTCCACTAGAGGTCATGCCAAATCATCACAATGCCTCTTTGCCACATCTGGGTTTTTTTTTCTTCTAACCATCGTTGTCCTGCGTTCCCGTTTGGAGCGGTTTCCTGGAAACTAGAACCCGTCGCTGGTACGTCACCTGTACGTTTGACCTCAGGCAACTTGGATCCTGGTGTCATGGAGACGTGACTCCGTCAATCGCTGCGACAGTCGTTTTGTTCGCCTGATATATCGTCCCGCCTGCGCTGGTGGGTCACATGGTCTATTTATAAGAGGAGCGTTTGATGAATGAGATCATGTGACGTTGGTTGTTTTAAGAACTCACAAACTCTGCAGGTTCCAGAGGATTGATGATGTTCCTGCTGATTTATAGCCTATCGTTTGCCCTCTCTTCCTCTCTCTCTCTGTCTTATCCTCTCTGTCTCTCCCTCTGTCTTTCCCTCTCTGTCTCTCCCTCTGTCCCTCTCTGCGTCTCTCCCTCTGTGTTCATCTCTACTTGATTGTTGCCCTATCAGGAGTTTTCACACAGAGCTCAGAGCTAATACGTTAAATGGATCATGACTGTAAACACAGAGCTTGATTGTTTTTCTCTGGAGCATCGGCATCAGCAGCATCAGCAGCAGCAACATTAGCATCAGCAGCAGCACCGTGTTTGTTTCCCGTCTCACCCCCTGCACCCCCCACATGCTGTGTGCTGAGCTAATTAGCAGACATTGACTGTGCAAGTGAACATGCCCCTGAACACACACGCACCCCGTGTTATTTAATGTTTCCGATTTATCTGCCTGTGCCTCCAGAGGGCGCCGTCACATGAAGCGCTTCATCACAGACAGTCAGTGTTCGGTGGTTCCTGTGAAGATGATGTATGTTTCTGAAGAGGTCTCGGTTTCCTCAGTGTCACCTGTCTCACCATTTGCATCACTTCCCTCAATGGACAGGAAGTTCACAGGACGAGCGGAGACAAAGGTCGATGCGCAGACGCGGCTGCAGGAAGTTCCACGGGTCAGATAGACGCAGAGAGGCAGAAGAATGTTCCGGAAACTACAGTTTTATCTGTGTTTTCAATGGAAAAAACTACAGTGGTGGGGAGTTAGTGACGGTGTCTCTGAGTCTGGGAGTTTCAGTCTGTGAATCTTGGTGAGCTTTTGAGTCAGTCTTAGTCTGTAAATCTGGGTCTTTGAGTCAATGTGAGTCTTTAACATTGAGTCTTTGAATCTTTAAGTCTGAATCAGTCTCAGTCTGTTACCCTTTGACTCTTTGTGAGTCTGAGTTTTCGATTGAGTCTTAGTCTGGAAATCTGTGTCGTTAAGTCAATGTGAGTTTGACTCTTTAAGTCATTGAGTCTTTGAATCAGTCTTGAGTCCATGTTAGTTTAAGAGTCTTTGAGTCTTTGTGAGTCTGAGTTTTTGAGTGAGTCGTTAAGGCAAGTCTTTGAGACTTAGCATGTCTTTGAGTCATTGACTCAGTCTGACTCTCTGTGTTTTTGAGTCCTGTGAGTTTTTTAGTCAGTCTAAGTCTCTAAGTCTTTCAGTCTTAGATGGGCAGGATTCTTTGAGTCTAAGTCTGAGTCTTTGAGTCTTTAGGTGAGTCTGAGTCAGTGATTCTCTGAGTCTGTGAGTTTTTGAGTCAGTCTGAGTCTCTGAGTCTTTACCAGTCTTTCACTCAGTCTGACTCTGAATCTTTGAGTGAGTCTTAGGCTGTAGGTCTGAGTCAGTGAGTCTTTGTGTCCTCCGAGTCTTTAGTCTTACCAGTCTTTCCCCAAGTCTGACTCTGAGTCTTTTAGTCTTTGAGTAAGTTTGTAAGTCTGAGCCAGTGAGTCTGTGAGTCTGTGAGTTTTTGAGTCCCTCTGTGACCCTGTCCGTCTGTGATTGAAGAGTCTGTGTTGTTTGTTTTGAGCCCACAGGGACGAAGGAAGTCTAATGCAATTTATCATGACATTTGTGAAGTACCAGGCTACGGTTTCCTTTTGCTCTGTAATAAATGAGCAGATGGAGACTCAAGCTCAGAAAATAAAGGACGTGGTTCGATCCCTGGTATGAGTTGGAGGTCAGATCTTCCTCTTGTCTGTGTGAGTGCAAACCGCTCAGGGATGACTTGAACTTTAAGGACCTTCAAAATTCACTCCTGATCCTGACTCTAGCACAAACCAGAGAACATTCCAGTCCAACTGCGCCCTCATCTGACAACCAGTGGGACTCGCTCCTCCTCCCCCAACTCTTCCAAAAGGGTCAATCTGACCCAACCACGGTGGTATGTGAGAATCGTGACCTGCATTTGTAAAGAACAGGTAACGTTTGCTGCCGTCCTTGTCAACAAAGTCGGAACAGTTCCTACAGACTTTGTAAACAGCGTTTAAGGTAGTACTAGCAATTAATGGACTAACTGCCTATGCAGACGTGCTGTTGTTGACAGAAACAACCTCCTCCAACATCCTCACTGCCACAGCCGGTCCACTCTCAGGGGAGAAGACGACAGTCGCATTTTCACTGTAGTAGAAGAAAAAAACCTCTGGGGAATAAACATCACCAGAGCTTCAGCAGTACATGGCTGGGTGTTCAAACAAATGTACGTATATGTAGAATATGTTTTTACCTTTAATGTTAACATGGTCTAATGGTAATGTATATATTAACATATGTTAATATATGCTGTTTTCAAGACTATGTCCATTGTAGATTCTCACTGAAGGCATCAAGACCAAACTAATGAACAAAAAAGTGTAAAATAACCCTTAGGTCTTTTACTTTACATTTTGGTTGTACTGCAATCCCTTGGTATCCTCTCAAAGATCTTCAAGATTGTTGGAGAACTATTTCAGCTAAAGACCTCTGATGGTTCACCAGGAGAACAACAAAATCTGGTCAACAGGTCATCAGAACAAAGGGTGGCTACTTTGAAGAAACCGGGAAAAAAAAAAAAAAACTAGAAATCAGTGTTGAGACTAACGCGTTCCTTATAACGCTGTTATGTAACGAAACTACTTTTCTCGGTAACCAATAACATAACGCGTTACCTTTCCGTTTCAGTAACGCTGGTATTGTAACTGTGGTGTAAAGGGGCTCGTTACTCGTTACTCTCTGTGGTCCAAATGGACGGTTTCTCCCGATAACGTAGAGACGACTGTGTGGAGGCGGAGCCTGTCTGCTGCTTGACAGTCATGAGTGAAAGACAGCCATGGACACTAACTGAACCCATGCGTTGAAAAGGAGCGATAATTGGTTGACATAGGCTAAGCCAATCAGAAAGAGACCTGGGCGGGTCTTCTTGCCTAGGGAAATAAACAGTCACACACACGCGTGACGCGGTACAGCAACACACACCCACAAGCGGTTACGATAAAGATGTCTGTCAAAATGTCTAAACATCTATTTTGTTTTTATTGTTCCACTACATTTCATTATGATAGTTGCTACAGAACACAATGATAAACTTTATTAATGTGTATTTAAAGTAAAGTAACCTGTTATTAGTTACTTTTATGATTTAGCAACAAGTAATGTAACTAGTTACTTTTTCAGAGCAGTAACTAGTAAAGTAATAAGTTACCTTTTTAAAGTAACTTGCTCAACACTGCTGGAAACACATGGGAATAGTCATGAAAATAAAGAAAACGTTGAAAAGTTGAAAAAAATGTTGAATGGGAAGGAAAGTCCCCAAAAGTATTTTTACAACAATCTGATATTATTGTTATGATTATATTAATATTTGTTATCAAATATACATATATACAGTATATATTTGAGTCCTGTCTTAACAAGCAGCCCAGACACAGTGATATATTCAGTGTCACAGCCTGGTTGGTCTGTGCAGTTCTATGTTGTTCAGCTCTACAGCTACTGTATTCACAGCCTGCAGCTGGCGTCAGGTTCAGACCTGTCCAGACTTCAGACCTCCAAAGGTTCAGCAGATACGGTTGTAGGCCAACTAGGTGTGTATCAGCAGAACTGAAGTCCTTTCATGGTTTTATCATCTCTTCAAATCTTCCTTTTTTTTCCTCTTCCTGCTCAGTCAGAAAACATCTGCTCCTCTTTTCTCTCCATAAATCATGGCACTTCCTGTCTCGGCCTGTCGTGACATTCTTGTCAAAAGGAGATACTTCATGGCGGGGAGCGATTTTCGGGTTAAATAAATAAACCAAATGTTCCGCCGCCGCGTTTCTTCAGAAGCGTTTCCTCTTCTGCCTCCCTATTAGGAACAGACGTCAGGTTTGAGAAGATGAAGAACGTGGCTTCAGGGGAGGGAAGGTAAATGGCCAACAGTGGAGTATAATTCTTCTTGTTAGCCATATCATAATTTACCCGCTCCCATTACCACACATGGTTTTTGTCGGGGTCATAAATTGTTCCATGTGACCAGTGGACCAGAACTGAACCAGGAACCCTGTTCAAGTCTAAATAATTCAGATGTTTTATGGTCTTCATTAGGGTTTCAGAGCAGACCTGTGATCATCTCCAGCTTCTCAAACAGTTCCTTCTCATTCAGGGGGTGAAGCTAAAAACAGCCTGGTGTTTGTTGCCGGAGCTGGAGGCAGGAAGCAGGAAGCGAGCTCATTAACCCCAATATGGTGGACAAGTGGCACAGGAGGACGAAATGAACAAATAAAAATGCTCGTTTGTGCCGAGGCAGGAAATTTCCTCCACAATTTAGGTGTTTGTTTCTGTGAAGCTGAGCTGGAACTCTGCTGCTGTGTGAGGAGGACACGGGAATTGAGCCTAATGTGTTTAATGAATGGGGTTGGAATTTAGAAAAAAAAAAAAAACACTTGCTTTGTATGCAGATGATACTCTGCTGTTAGTAGTTAAAGCCTGTGATTTGTTAATCAGACCAAGTTTACACAGATCAACCAGATAACCTTAAGGCACCACCCAACCTTAAGGCACCACCCAAAAAAATCATAATCATTTTCTCATTAATCAACAAAGTGTCTTACTTTGTTTACTGGCCTGAAAAAGCACTCACAAATCTGTCAAAATATTTAATATAACACAATATATGTGAAATAATACTGTACTACACCGTGGTTGGACGGTGAAGAGTAATACTGTACTATACAGTGATTGAACAGAGGGGGTATTGCTGCACAATACTGTGAGTAGGCAGAGAGGTGTAATACTGTACTATACTGGGATTTAACCGAGAAAAGTAATGCTGTACTATACTGTGACTAGACACAGCAGAGTAATACTGTACTATGCAGAGATTGGACAGAGCAGAGTAATACTGTACTATACATTGATTGGACAGAGCAGAGTAATACTGTGCTATACAGTAATTGGACAGAGAGTGAAAATACTGTACCATACTGTAATATGACAGTGTGGAGTAATACTGTACTACGTTATGGTTGGACAGAGGGAAGTAATACTGTACCATAGTGTGATTGGCAGAGAAGTTATAATGTAATATATTGTTATTAAACAAAAATGAGTAGGACTGTGAAATACTATGATTGACCAGAATGGATTAATATTGTACTATACTGTCATTGGACAGGGTGAAGTATAATTTCTATACTGTGATTGGACAGAGTGGGGTAATACTGTGCTATACTGTGATTGGATAGGGTGGAGTATAACTACTATACTGCGATTTGACAGAGTGGGGTAATACTGTACTATACTGTAAATGGACAGAGGAGTAATCCTGAGTGTAGTAATGCTGTTTTATACTGTGATTAGACAGAATTGGGTAAAACTGTATTATATACCGTACTATATTGTAATTTTTACATAGTGTGGAAAAACTGCACTATGCTGTGATTGGACAGAGTGTGGTAATACTGTAGGGATGTCTGAGAGCTGTTCCACTTAGTTGCCTGTTGTTGTTGTTGACGTGTAGATGTTGTCTTTGTGGGTCTGTGGTTTCCCTTGTCTTTCTGTCATGTCTTGTTGAAAGAGGAAACAGTTCAGATTTGTTGTCTGAATCCTTTTCTTCTTCTCTGTCTTCTTCACGCCTGTCAGTATTAGAAAGTCAAGATTTTACCAGATAGAACGTTGCAGCCGAGGCCGACTCCTGTTTTATCGTTACTTCCCCAGAAGAGTTAATTACAGGCTCCATGCTGGGCTGTCAGGGAGGATCAGTGAGAACCTGGAGATGGAACTCCTGAAGGAGCTCAGTGATCTCAACGCTGCAGTGATGGAGGAGAATATGAAGTCGGTTTAGTCACGTGTCCCTAACCACACTTTTACACTTGATCCAGAGTCAGGACCGCATCAATGAATAGAACTGAATAGAACTCGGTATCCACTTGTGTATGCAGATAGTGACCTCTGGGGGGCACAGCTGAGCAGATGAGTGAAGTGGATTAGAGTGGGATTGGATTTTGGTCTTGGTCTGTAACGAGGATGCAGTTGATGAAGAACCTTCAGCTGGTCTTCTTCATTCCATCAGGTGTGTTGGAGCCACACTGATGACATCATCAAACACTCCATCGTCACGGCGATGATCTTTGACTTGAGACTCAGCGCCATCTTTTATTCATTTTTCTACGAACTTTACGTTAGAAATCAGAGCTGTTCGGAGCCACGGAAGAAAGGAAGGACTTATCAGTACTGCCACAGTACTAACCAGTACTATACATTACTAACAAGTATTACTATAGTACTAACCAGTACTAGTACTTTACATTGCTATCCAGTACTATACATTACTAACCAGTATTAACCAGGATTACCATAGTCCAGGACTAACTAGTACTATACATTACTAATCAGTACTTACAGTAATAACTAAAACTACTACATACATTTCCAGTACTAACCAATACCACTATAGTACTAACCAGTACTAACCGGTATTACTATAGTACTAACCAGTTCAATTTAAGCACTAACCAGTACTACTACAATACTATCGAGTAATAACCACTACTTTTACAGTATCACTACAGTACCACTATAGTACTAACCATTACTTCTACAGTACTAACGAATAGGTCTATCTCCACAGTACTAACCAGTACTACTACAGTACCACTACAACACAAACCAATACGAACCGGTATTACTATAGTACTAGCCAGTTCAATTTAAGCACTAACCAGTACTACTACAATACTATCCAGTAATAACCAATACAACTACAGTACCACTACAGCAACACTACAGTACCACTATAGTACTTACCAGTAATCCATACATACATCCATTCTCATCTGCTTTTTCTCCACTCCACACTCCACAACTGCCAAATTGCTTTGCACCATATCGTACCTTCCTGAAGATGGTGAGTCCACCAGAAGAGGTGAACCATGGGGTTTTACACCAACGACAGAGACACTGCCTCTGGGCCAAAGTAAAGGACCAGTGCTAACTTATTACTTCTCAGTACTACTCAGTACTTTTTCAACTTCCTACTGATTCCAATCGATAACGTGGCTCATAGATGGACTGAGGTGTGGCAGACCAGGAAGAACCCTCCTTCTGGGACCGACTGAACCAGAACCAGAACCCTGTGGTTTGAGATGGTTCTTGCTCTTGTGGAATATTTGAAGAAGGATCTTTACGACAGAATTTGTTCCTCATAGGGTCAGGGGGAAAACGAAACCCAAACCTACTCTGTGGTCGTCCATTGGTCCCTCTCCTCTGGACCCGTGATTTCTTCTCCAGGTCCTGGTTCTGGTTTGTTTGTTTGGTCAGCTCTGCTTTGTGGTTCTTCTGTTTTCTTGTTCTGTAGTTCCTGTTCCTTTAAAGGTTCATTTCCAGTGGATGTGGTTTGGCCAACGTCTGCTTTTCCACAGGCCTCAGTGTGTGTGTGTGTGTGTGTGTGTGTGTGAGTGTGTGTGTTTTCTAAGACGTCAACACTAATTGGACAGAGAGTTCAGAGAACAGTTTTATCGAAGAGAGCTGTTTATAATCAGGAGCAGAAATCTACCTTCTAAAAAAATCATTTTCGTTAATTAGATCGTGGAGTTAACTCTTTGTCCAACTCTGATAGAAGTTTCTGGTCGTTGAAGCCTGTGAAGACAACCCGTTGTCCTCCAGGATGTCCCAGGTGTATTACCTTAAAGTACTGTAGTCCTCACTCAGATGCAGGGACGACAGTTACTGAGTCAGAACTGTTTTTCTCCTCAGGTTTCTTGTTAAAAAATTGAATAAATTCTCCGTCATAATGATCTTTTTCTTTTTTAAATCTTCTCTGTTGAATTCTCCTTCATGTTAGTATAAAAAAAAGCAAGGTGGCGCTGTTATTGTGGGTGGAGAACATGAGTTTTTGAGAACCTTAATCCAAATTCTTGGGTTTCTTCCTAACCTTCTCGGAGGTCATGTAGAAGCTGACAGTCAGAACCAGAACCAGAACCAGCTGAGTCTCTGGTCCAGAAGTGTTCATATGGCTGACTGGCAGGTTATACTCATTTAACGCAAAGTGGATACGCATTGCCATCTAGTGGTGAATGGGCAGCACTGCTCTCCTGTTCCATCTACTTTTAAAGTTTATCTAAACAGAGGGAGTTGTTGACAGAATATATTTTCTACATGATTACATCATGTGCATGACGTAATCATGTAGTCTGAGATACGAAACAGAACCAGAAATTTGAAGTACTATCCATTAATACTCAGTTTCTTCCAATACTGGGTAGAACTGAAGTAGAGACTCAGACGTCTCCTCCTCTGAAAGTGCTCCGTCTGATTCAACGGAGCTCAGGTTCTGATTGAGCTCCAGGTCTTGGACAGACGTGAAGTTTCTCCTCAACTGTGACATTATGATCAATATATAGTTCAAAATAATAAAAAATCAAATCTTCAACCTCCCTGATCCCAGGTCAGCTGAGGAGAGGAGCTGATTGGACAGTCTTAACCTGAAGTTTTCTCAAAAGTGAAGAAAAAAAAAGTAGTTACTCATTTGTAAGTTGGGAAAACTCAGGTTTAGAAGATCTGGTACCTGAAGAACCAGGGTACTTTTATTTATTTACATCGGATTTCGTCAAAAAATTCTTCTTTTTCTGAGATGTTTTGCTGAAGATCAAACGACTGTTGACATTAATGAAGCCAAATATTTTTGACGCTTCTTCTTCTTCTATGATGTAACCTGTGTGTAACAATCTCACAGGTCCAGTTTTTTTTTTTCTTTTACTTCTTTTCCACTAGTTCCGTCCTCAGTCTGTCCTCTGTCCAGTGGACCAGACCTGTGTGTGTTTCAGGAGAGCATTGATTCCAGAGGGGAGGTGATGGATGAGGAGAAGGAGGAGGAGAGAGACAGAAAGATGGGAGATAGAGAAGGCATGATAATGAGACTTACCTCTGACACGTCCTCCTGTTTCCATGGAGACCAAGGAACCAATACTGGTCCACGGGACTGTACTACAGGGAGGGGAGGGCTGGGGGGAGGCGGAGGAGGGCGGGTGCTCGGTGTTTATGAGGAACAGGAAATGGATGTCACTGCAACGGTGCTCCGTCTCTTCCTCTCCCCTCTCCCCTTGACCCTCCCCGTCCCCCGTCCCCCAACACTGACTCAGAGTCTGAGTGTGATGAAGAATGGAAGGACAGACAGGTCTTAACTCCAGGGTTGGACTGGAGATGCTTTAGCATCATTAGCATCTTTAGCTTCTGGGCTCAGTGTCCCTCCCGTGCCCCTCCCCACCCCCCTCCATCACCATCACCATCACCATCCCTCCTCCTCCCCCTCCACCCCCTCCTCCCAGCAGTATCTTGGACACTCCTTGTTACATCACATGCAGTGCTCTCCTGGCAGCCAGTGTGTGTGACGGAGAGAGAGAGAGAGGGGCGAGCGACACACACACACACAAACACACACGCACACGCGCCGTCCTGCCGTCGTGTCCCATTCACCAGCTCACAGGATGGACAAGCCCAGCGTGTGGCGTGCCGTGGTGAGCAGTACCGACCCGAGGCGGAGCCGAGACCCCGGACCCGGTCCCGGTCCTGGCCCCGGTCCCGTCAGACCGGGCTCGGCCGTGGGCTACCGTCTGTACGACATGTGAGTAGCTTGTGTGTGTATGATGGGGGGGGCAGGTGAAGGGCAGGTGGGCCGCACTGTGGTGGGGTGAACTGTCATTCATGGAGAAGGTGGAGACTGACGGAGGACCGCGCTGGGTGTCGGTCTGCTGAGTCACCTCCGTCCAGTCCTGGTCCTGGACTCGCGTGTTCTCCTCCTGTTCTAGTAAACAATGTGGCTCCTGCAGGGAGGGGCGGACGGGGGTGACAGAGCTCCTGGAGAACCTTCATCACCCTGAAGGAGAACGTTCTCCAGGGTGAAGTGATGTCGAAGGTCTGTGTTGTCTGGAGGAGGTGGAGGAGGTGGAGGAGGAGAATTCCAGGAGGAGGCTGTGACAGCTGTGTGTCTGTGATGCCGTGTGTGTGAAATGCGTCTGTGACTGAGCGGTTATTTTTGGAATCCGTCCGTCTCCTTGGACGTGAAGGTGAACAGAGACCATGATGCTGTTTGTTTTGAAGCCATGTTTGTGTTTGGTCAGTGAGCTGTCCAACAATGGACAGAACCAGGTGTTTGGTTGAGTAAACACCAGTTCTGCCTGGTTCCTGTGTCCTGGTCCCTGGTCCTAGTTCTTGCTCCTGTTCTGGTCCCTGGAGACGGTTGCGTCCTCTCTCCCTGTGGGTTGTTCTGTTTCCTACAGACCAGCGTCACTGACGCTGTGTCCCATCTGAATTTTCCACACATGCAGCAGCTGCTGCAGGATGTTAGTGCTGAATTAGCATGTCATGTCATGATCCAGTCCTTCACAGACCACTACAGACCTTCACAGACCATCAGAAGGACATGTATGTCCTCTCCGCTTTGTTTGTCATGCACATTTCTATTTCTTAGCATTATTGTTATTTAGAGGTAGAAGAAAACAGTAACACACTGTCTAACGACTAACAGTCAACTCTTCATTTTATTAATGCATATTATCGTAGGTATGCACAACCTAAGGCCCGGGGCCCAGATGCAGTTCATTTGGCCTTTTACTCCGGAATACCAAACTTCCTCCAAACCTCAAATTTGATTTATTAATCTTTATTATCATCATACTTTTGCATCCTTCCCGCAACATTTTATTTCCCCAGCAGATGGCGTAGAAAAATAACTTAAACATTTTCGCCTTTAGGAAAGACTGTTGTTCAGTTCACACAAATACACCTTCTATCTGCTTTGACGACGTCCCCAGGTCAAATGTTAGCACCCTAGTGGCCACCAGTCAAAGTTTGCCTACGCCTGTACTAGCACATAGTACCCATAGTTTTGCAGTGTATCACAATACATCGTCTTGTTGCCCCATATCGTATCGTGACATCGTATCGTATTATCCTGTTCAGGCCAAGGTTATTGTAATTGTCAGATCTTATCGCGTTGTCAGCGAAGTGTTGCCATATGGTTGTGACGCCAACGTCGTTGTTTTGAGTTATTTAACCGGAGAAATCACCTGATGGTGGGACAGATGGTTCGAGCTCAGGAAGAAGATAAAAAAAATACAGATTGACTGACAACGAAGAGGCAACTGGGAAAAATCATTTCAGCTCTGAGGCAGCTGTCAGTGTCTGTTGTGGTGTAGCCCCCACGTCGGGCCAGCAGGGGGCCTTTTTTGAAGATGAAACGCCCAAACTGTTGGGGGTTTAAAGAGCAGTAGGATGATGTTGACTGGTGCAGAGCAGGTTGACATTCTGTGAATGGTAGACTGAAAAGACCACAATGAAAGCTTAGTGATGGACAGTGGTGGACAAGTGGGGGACCAGTTCAGGACCAAGAGAACCGGGAAAAAAACACATCTGTTGTAACAAAACAGAAACATTAACCTGAACTAGAACTAGATACTGACTCAGAGTGTACATCAAAGTAAACCATCATAACAGCTAATTATTTTTACTAAATCTGCCACTAGGAGGCAGTAGAGCTAATGGGGTGTCTGGAAACATTTATTCCTCTACTGTATGTGTTGGATTAACAGAAAAAAAATAATCGTCTCCTGACCATATAAAAGGAAGCACCAACAGGGGGTGCTATAGTAATAAAACTGATCGGAATCTATCGTACTGTAGCTTGCTGGACGAGATGGACAAAACCCTCACGTGTTCTTGGCGAGGGGGCGCTCATGACATGACGCCACTGATCTCCTCGGCCCGGGGCTAATTTAACGTGATGCTCATGCCCTCCTGACGTAGGCGCTGATGCAGTACTGACAGCACCGTCCTTCAGTCTGACTGAGAGCAACCAGCTACCGCTAACACGTCTGCACATTAGCCTCGGTCGAAGTCGGCCACGGTCGAGCGCACGCCACCATTACGTAAGACGAAAAGAGCTGTACAGAAAGGAGATGCTGGCACTGCCAGCGGCCTGGAGGGGGCGCTGTGGGTGTAGTCAGAGGACGGGAGGGTGGTGGGGATCAGGGGCAGGGATGGGAGGGTTATCTGCTGTTAAACAGACGTGGTTAACGATTACTGTACTATGTCCTGTATGAACAGGACGGTCAGTGATGTCCACTGATCCACTGGTTTGACATTGACTGATCATGTGAGGATTGATCATGATTCTTGCTTAATTCTGATTAATGGTGATGACTCGCGGGACACTATTGGACACAGAGGCGGGGTTATGAGCGTTAAGATGGAGCATTGATGGAACTATGATAAATGGCGTGTAAAGGTCATAAGACAATCCAATAACCCATTGACTGAATTTGCCAAATTTGCTGGAATAGGGTTCTAAGATGTTCACCCAAGATTTGGAGGCAAACCATGGCAGGTATCGGTATTGGTCAACACCTGTATTGGAAAATGTATTGTTTGTGCAGCCACTAGGGGCACAAGCCAGTGTTTTTTTTAGTGCCGGTTCCAAACCTGGATAAATGGTGAGGGCTGCGTCAGGAAGGGCATCTGGCGTAAAACTTGGTCGGGGCTAACAACGACCGCCAACAGTGCTGTTAACCTACAGGGTACTGTTGGAAATTGGACTACTGTTGACAGACAAAGAAGAAGAGGGAGATGGAAATTGTTGACTCCCTGTGGCAACCCCTGAGAAAAGGAATAAGTAAAAAGGAGAAGAACAAGAAGAAGAGTACAATATTGGCAAAAGTTAGTGGGCGGTATTACCAAGCTAAATGGGCCACATCTGGCCCCAGGGCCTTAGTTTGCCTATGCCTGTTCAATAGTGTCTCATGAGGTGATGGTCAGGTGGGGTGTGGAGATGTTCTACGTTATTTACATGGTCTGAACACTGTTAGGCAGAAAAATGTAATACTCCACTAGGTGGCAGTGTGTGGCATTTTTCTTCAATGGTGCCCCCTAGTATCTAAATCATTCCGCTAATTGTTTCCCAGCTGGTTTGTTTTCAGTTCTCAGTTCCTTGTGAACGAACATGACCACTGTCATTACCCATAATTCTCAGCCTGGGTTTTGTGTGTATGGACCAGCTGTCCAATGTCTTCTGACAAATCTGTATATTTGCTGAGCTGTCAATGCCGTTGACGACAACACGCTGCTCCACCGATTTTCTATTTTCTATCACGACCCCCTGGTGGCCAATAGCAGGAGGTTACTACAGAACCAGAGCAGACCAGATGAATGAACCGGGGCGGCGTGTCGTAGGTGTGTAGTACAACTGTATGCAGTGAAGTGATGAGCTCTCAGCTCTGTGTCTGCTCCTTGGCAACCGCACTCCACTGCTGGTCAGCATGTTAAGTACTGAGTCTGGTAAAAAAAAAAAACAATCACTACAGTCAGGCTGCAGAAGTCGACTGTCAACTGGAACTGAGAAACCAATAATCTGACGTGAAACACATATCACAATACAGGGCGAACAATGTGATAGGTATCACAATACGATATCCTTAACAATACATGGGAAATTATATGAAACTTACAACAATACATGGATTGCAATACAAAGCACTTTACGATATATGGGAAACAATGCAATACATATCGCAATACAGTGAGAACAAGGCCATACATATCACAATACATGGGAAGTTATGTGACATGTGTCACAATACACGGAAAACGATGGGAGATGTATCTTGATACAGGAGAAACGTTGCGGAATCGTGATGCAATATTTATCGCGGTACATGGTATATGACGTGATACATATTATGATGCAGGGGAAACGATAAAAATACATATCACAATACAAGTCAAACAATAAGATAAGTATTATGATACAAGTGGAAAAATTGCGATACCTATCCCAATACGAGGGAAAGGATACAATACGTATTGCGATGTGTATGACGATAAAGGGGAAACAATAAGTATCATGATACAAGAGAAAAATTGCGATACCTATCCCGATACAGGGGAAAAGATGCAATACGTATCACGATACAGGGGAAAAGATGCAATACGTATCACGATACAGGGGAAAAGATGCAATACGTATCACGATACAGGGGAAACAATAAGATCAATATCATGATACAAAAGAAAAATTGCGATACCTATTATGATACAGGGGAAAGGATGTGATACGTATCACAATACAGGGGAAACTATGGCATATGTATCATAATACGTCCATGTGGGTGTTCGCTCCAGATCCTTGTCCTATGTCTGTAAGCATATTTATTTTTAACTATTGCTATTGTCACATCAACAAAGCCTTTTTTTCCCATCGGTTCTCTGGTACTGTTTAGTCAAGGCCAATACAGTCCTTCACTGAGAGTCAGCATCTGTCAGACTGCAGGTTGGCACACACAGAGCTGACGGAGCAGCTGGTGCCCAGTCAGCCATGTGTAAACATCCTCGTCCAATAGGGAGCAAGCAGCCTCCCGGGGCAGCTGGGTGAGGGTGAGGGTGGGGGTGGAGGTGGAGGTGGTGTAGCCATAGAGCTGACGAGTCCTATGACTTTAAAACATCCCATAATAATAACATGTGTCTTTGCCAGCAGCAGGATGAGACGGAGCAGGAAAACAGGATTCCTGACATCACAGTCCCTCAGTAGAGGTGTCCACTGCAGTTAGTGATGTTTGTCAAACCATTCTGGACAGATGTCCAGATCTCTGGACGTTTGGTCAGAACGTCTGCCCTCTAGGTCAGACAAATGTCTGACAAGGACAAAAAAAAAAACCATCCAACCTGCGTCCAACATTGTTGCAAGCTATGGCCCGGGGACCAGAGGTGGCCTGTTTTGCATTTTAATCCGGACTGCAAAATTATACATATATATAATATTATCCTTCTGACCTTTTTCCTGCGTTGCCAACATTTCCCCAGTAGGCTAATTGCATTTAACGACATCTTTCATTTTTTTTGTCATCCTGGAAGCACACTTATATTGTTATTATTATTATTATTATTAATTTAAAAGTACAGTATTAATAATTATTATTATCCTTTGTTGTTGTCATTAATTTATTCACATCTCTTTAACACCCTCGACTATCTAACAGTCTTTAACTAAATCAGAACAGTGGTAAGAAAGAAAAAAATGAGCAAATACTCTAATTTGCCACCAGGGGGCAGACGTTTCTAACACAAACTCGTCTTGTCTGTCTCACCGTCAGAATGCGTGTGTCTTTTCTTTGCTGTTGTTTTTCTTTGGCGCTTCAACCGCTGTGAGCCTCTAAAGTTGCGCTCTGCCCCCTGGTGGCGGTGAGCTGCACTGTCTAAATATAAACCGCTGCATATTTCCCACAGTTGAAAGTTGGGAGTTATTTATGTGCTGACCCCTATATGACATCACAGAACGCGCATATATATATGTCTATATATGTATAAATATATTTATACATATATACATTTGTGTATACATGTATAAATATATTTATATATATACACATACGGTATACATACAGTATATATATATATATATATATATATATATGTGTGTGTGTGTGTATGTACAGATATCCATGAAGACCATGAAGACTTCTTTCATTCTTAGTTAGAGGACACGTGGTCTTTCTTGTTTTGACACAGGTCTGGACAATTGACTTCCTGTCCTGACTCGTCCCTGTCCTCAGACAGCGTTGCAGTCGCTGTCCTTTCCTCCTCAGTCTAATTAAGCTGCTGATTGGATTTCTGAGTGAAGAGAGAAGACGAGCTGAACAGCTGTGGGTTGGTCAATGACAGAGATGTTGTCAGCTGTTGAGGACGTCTTCTTCATCTTCATCGATGATCATTGATGTCTCTTTCCCCCTCTTCACTGATACTTCACTATGTTGAAGCAGGGAGATTCTGGTCACTGTGGTGCGTGGACCTGGACTGATCCACCTGTTCTACAGTAGGGACTAACTAAGATGGTGAACCAGTAGGGGTTCCTTACAGGTTTGGGGCTGTATTTCTGGGAAACAATAGAGGAAGTGAGAACCGTCTGGTTGAGTGTTTTTCAGCAGAATTCTTTTCATGAGGCATGGAGAGAGACGTCTGTAGGAAGGCTGACATGTGACGAAGGATTGACAGACGTCAGTGTGGACTGACTGACTGACTGACAAACACACACTGTCCATTGTTCTGCTGTGCTGTCTCTGTCTTCGACTGGAGACAAACAGAGGAAGGATCTATTGTCAGACTGTGTGAGTGACAGTGGTTACAGTGAACTGGTTCTGTGACATCATGGTCAGGTTGATGGTTGCTGGAGTCTTCTGGTTGTGTTTGGACCCTGACAGTTGCTGAATGTTGATGAGAGCTCCCCCCACCCAACCTCCAACCCTCCCCCAACCTCCACCCTCCCCCATTTTCCCATGGCTGCTGGGGCACTGCAGAGAAAGAGCAGCACTGACTTCATCTCAGCACAGCAGCAGTAAAAAGTAACTGTAGCAGCAGCAGCAGGAGCAGTAGTTGTAGTAGCAGCAGCAACAGCAGTAACAGCATCAACAGTAGTAACAGGAGTAACAGCAGTAGTAGCAGGAGTAGTATAAGCATTATCAGCAAAAATCAAAGTAGTAGCAGCAGCAATAGTAGTAGCAGCATTAGCAGTAGTAACAGGAGTAACAGCAGCAGTAATAGTAGCAGTAGCAATAGCAATAGTAGTGTAAGCATTATCAAAGTAGAAGCAGCAACAGTAGCAGCATTAGCAGTAGTGACAGGAGTAACAGCAGTAGTAACCGCAGAAGTAATCATAGTAGTAACAGCAGCAATAATCATAGTAGTAGCAGAAATAATAGTAGCAGCAGCAGTAACAGAAGCAGCATTATTCATAGTAGTAGCAGCACTATTAGTAG
Organism: Paraplagusia blochii; assembly: GCA_016785265.1. Taxonomy (NCBI): domain Eukaryota; kingdom Metazoa; phylum Chordata; class Actinopteri; order Pleuronectiformes; family Cynoglossidae; genus Paraplagusia; species Paraplagusia blochii. The sequence goes on from JAFBJS010007024.1 coordinate 75,830, forward strand.
CAGCATAAGCAGTAGTAACAGGAGTAACAGCAGCAGTAATCATAGTAGTATCCACAGCAGTAATGGTAGCAAAAGCAGTAACAGCAGTAGCAATAGTAGTTTAAGCAGGATCAAAGTAGTAGCAGCAACAGTAGCAGCATTAGCAGTAGTAACAGGAGTAAGGAGTAACAGCAGTAGTAACCGCAGCAGTAATCATAGTAGTAGCAGCAATAATAGTAGCAGCAGCAGTTGTGGTTGCAGTAATAGTATTAGCAGCAGTAGCAGTGACAGCAGCAGTATTAGCTGCAGTAAACCTCTTGTGACATCAGGAAGTCCAAAAAAATAAATCCACCTTTTCAACAATCAACCGATTAATCACGATCAAGTGAAGATGTCGTTCTCTTCCTGTCACCTTAACAGTAGAGTTTGACCAATTAGAGCTCATGTTTATTTAAACACAGCTCTCATCCGTAAACTCATCTTCTCACACAACACTTCAGAGGCCCCGCCCCTCAGGCAGGCCGTCCAATCACGGCCCGGTCTGCAGGGCTTCCATTTCAGGCTTCAGTAGTATGGTGGTGTTGCTCGGCAACCGGAATCAGCGCAGATCTGGGAGGTCCAGAGAGAGGAGAGAGGAGGAGAAGTGAGGGAGGAGGAGGAGGAGAAGGGAGGACTGAGGAGGAGAGAGGAGGAGAGAGGAGGGACGAGGGAGGAGGATGGAAAAAGACTGTAGTTCATTGAAAGTTTGTTTTCAGTGTCTCGTAGAGAGGAGGACGCTGGGAGACATGTTTGCTCCGTTCCATCCCTGCTCTTCCTCCGTCCTGTACCTGTGCTAGCGTTCTCCACACTGAGCATCCGAGGTCGGCGTGATGTCTCCGAGGACGCCGGGCTGACGAACTGACCTGGATAGACAGAACGTAGAGAAGTTTGAAGCGTCGGTTCCAGGGTGTTCCCCTGGACGGAGCTGGACCTCTGGGCTGCTGACGGGTCCAGAGCTGATGTGGTCATTCTGGGTGTGTTTGAACCAGCGGTGTCACCCCGGGGCGGTGGTGAGACTGAAGTTCCTGAGGAAGACTTCTTCTGACTGCTGTGGCTTCTCTTAACGCCGTCAGATCCGTGGCTCTCATGACTCGTTGACGGTTCGATTCCGGAGGATGTGGAAGTTTAAAGCCTTTTGCCTGGACTACTGGCACGTGCTGTGTTTGCACCCGCACAACAACTTCTATAAGAGGTAGGTCAGGAGAACATGGTGGAGATGTCGGTCCTGGTGGTTCTAGAATCTTTTCAGTTCGGTTGATGATCCAAGTGGAGGTTCTCAGCCCTCCCAGGGGTCTGTAGTCGTTGGTCAACATCTCCTTCCTGATCCCGTATCAATCTTCTGGATTCATTTCTTTTATTTCCAGTCCAATGTTCCTGGTCTTCATTTCTGTCTTCATAACCTGATGTTCAGATGGAACAGGATCAGAGTCTTCACTGCTCTGCTGCTGAGCATCACATCTTCATCAACCTGTCCGTCCCCAGGGAGATCTCACCTCGTTCACCTTTCTCCAACTGCTCAGTCTATTCCTGATTATACTGCCCCCGGTGGCTTCCAGACTCATGTCATCTTTTTGACTCTGTAATGACCTGTGGGATTTCTCTCGTGACAAACGCTGAATCTAAATCTCAGAACCTGAAGCTGAAACTCTGCAGGTTTCCTCCTCCAGGAGGATCATGTTCTTCTGGGCTCATGAAGAACTTCACTGAAATAATCATTTCCACATGGTTCGTTCATGGTAAAGCTCCTCCAGTGGGGGTGGGAGGAGGACGAGGCGGGGGAGGAGGAAATCTCTTCTACCAGGTGATATGCTGTTCTCAGAGAGCTGGTACTGTCCATTGGCCCATGGTAAAACTGGAAGTTAGGGTCTTTGTTCTGGTTCTAAAGACTGCCCTGGTCCTGGATCTTGTCCTTGTTGTGGTCCTGGTTGTCGATCTGACTTGTGTTTAGGTCATGGTTCTGGTTCTTGTTGTAGTCCTGGTTTGGGATCTGGTCCTGAACTTGGTTCTGGTTCTTGTCACAGTCATGGTCCTGATTGTGGTTATAGTCCTGGTTCTGGTTTTGTTTCTGGTTCTGGTTTTTGTTTTATCCTAATTCTTGTTCTAGTCCTGTTCTGATACTGGTCGAGGTTTAGATCCTGGTTCTTGTTGTAGTCCTGGTTTGGGATATGGTCCAGTACTTGGTTCTGGTTCTTGTCACAGTCCTGGTTCTGGTTATAGACCTGATTGTGGTTATAGTCCCTGTTCTGGTTTTGTGTCTGGTTCTGTTTTTTGTTGAATTCAGATTCTTGTTCTAGTCGTGGTTCTGATTCTGTTCCAGGTTTAGATCCTGGTTGTTGTTACAGTGCTGGTTCTGGTTATAGACCTGATTGTGGTTATATTCCTGGTTTCTGGTCCTGGGTCTGATTCTGGTTCTGAAGACTTTTGATGTCATAGTTGTCAGTGAGAGCTTCCATCTCCATCATCTCCCTGGAGGTAAAGACAGAGTGGAACCTGACAGTAGAACCTGACCCGTTGGTAGAACCTCTATTTTCTCTGACAATTCTCCATGTCATGCAGATGTTGGCGCCCCCTGTGGTCATTGTGTACTTTGGTCATGTATTTACAACCATGATGATGAAGTTGATGAAGTTACTGTCAGGTTCTGTTGTTGAGGAGGATCTGGGAAAACGACAAAAGTTGTTCCTTTCAATCATTGCAATACACCCTGACTGGTGCCCCCTAGTGGCCGGTTTGTACTAACCCTAACTCTAAATAGCCTAATTAGTGATGGTGATCCTAACACCTTGACATGTCCTCACAGGACCAGGTTCATCTGAACCACATTCTTCTTCTGGTCCCTCCTGATTGGACTCAGACTGAGTTCCCTCACATCGTGGAGGTTCCGTTACAGAACAAGGAGACGACGGGGGGGGGAGTGTAAGAGGAGGCTGGTGAGGTGGGTGGAGAGCTCTGTGCTGCTCACGGACTGGGCCTTTACCTTACTTGGTCATTGGGCCGCCCGCAGGACCAGGATCAGGACCAGGACCAGCGACTCTGAGTCCAAGACAAACCAGCGCAGGAAGAGTCTGAGGCTCCGACGGAGAAACTTTAGCAGAGAAGAATGAACTTGGTTGTGGCTTCTCTATGGAAATTGAAGGATGTGGGCTGTAATTTGTGGTTGAGAAAGGAGCGAGCTCAGACTGCTGCTGCTGCTGCTGCTGCTGCTGCTGCTGGGGGACTTCCTGAAGTTCTCCCTTCTTTTTTTCCCTCAAACGTCCCTCCGTGTTTTGGGGGGCATGTCCGATCCCTCCGGTGATGGCACTGCCGTGTGGAATGTGATGTGGAAGTACTGCATTACCAGCCGAACGACAAGGTAGGACAGCATCTGGCCTTGAGCACCATGTTGTGGAGTGACCACAGATATTTCTGACGTCCAACTGATCCCATATAACGTTCCTGTCCGTGTGCTCAGGCCACTGGTTTCCTTTGTGGAAATTCCTATTATTACTGCAGACAGTTTTTACCCGTGTAATGTTCAAGGCCTTAGAAAAAAAACTGGAGAAAAAGACATTCTAACTTTATCAACATGTTATTTTCTCTTCATGCTGACTGCCTTACAACAAAAAAACACAACATTTTTAAACCTCCGAACCACAGAGGGCAGTATTTTCTCTCTGCGTACTTTGTCACTTCATATCCGTACCTGTTTTTCTTGGAACAAACACTAAAAATATTATTTAGTTTCTTTTATAATTATGTCCAACAAATCCAAACACACCTCTAACAATGACATTACTTTATACTTACGTCACTTTGTGGTTCTGCAAGGTCAAATCTGTAAGTAGACAATAAAACAGCCCTTTATTTTAGATCAGCCCTGTGCAAACTAAGGCCTGGGGGCCAGTTGCGGCCCGTTTGGCTTTTTTTATGCGGTCCAAACATTTTCAAGTCATGCTGTTAATTTATATTATCGTTATGTCTCACTGCAGTGGCAGAATTCCCCCAACAGATGGTGTAGAAATAAATAGTAAAAAAAAGTTTTTTGTATTTTAGACTGCATCAGGTAAATCAGGAACCGAATGTCGAACGTCGTGAATGATTTATTGTAGTAAAGTGGTGGTAACTCATCTGCCACCTAGTGGGAGAGTTAGGTGAACTTAAAAGATAGAGGTTGCTCCATGTTGGTTTCTGCCATTCACATATTTTGACTGTGCGTTTTGGGTGGTTTGCTAACACGCTATAGCCTTGGGTTTGAACCAGAAACGACTTTAAAGCCAATGAGTTGCAGGAATGTAAAAATGATTATTGCTGGTATGCAGATATTTTCTGCAGCGCCCCCTACCTCTTAATACACAATATTACCATGCTATTCATATGTGACCCATTAGTGAAATGGGTTTCATGGCAGGAATCAGAAGTTTGGTTTGATTGGATATCATTCTGGGTTGACATTGACTGAGGTTTGTTGTCTGCTGTTGCTGTTGGAGTTGCTGTTGTTGGAGTTGCTGCTGTTGGGGCTGTTGTTGTTGTTGGAGCTGCAGCTGTTGGAGTTGCTGTTGCCATTGGAGTTGCTGCTGCTGTTGGAGCTGCTGTTGTTGGAGCTGCAGCTGTTGGAGCTGCCGTTGTTGGAGTTGCTGTTGCCATTGAAGTTGCTGCTGTTGTTGGAGCTGCTATTGTTGGAGCTGCTATTGTTGGAGCTGCCGTTGTTGGAGTTGCTGTTGCCATTGAAGTTGCTGCTGTTGTTGGAGCTGCTATTGCTGTTTTAGTTGCTGCTGCTGTTGGAGCTGCCGTTGTTGGAGCTGCAGCTGTTGGAGCTGCCGTTGTTGGAGTTGCTGTTGCCATTGAAGTTGCTGCTGTTGTTGGAGCTGCTCAGACGGCCGGTTCTGACAAGGTTTGGACAACAATCAAATTTTCTCCTGCGTCAACGTTGTTGCTCAGTATCAGACACTAAGACACACCCCTACTGACACCAGAGCTCAGTTGAAGACAACAAATGTCACTGTAGCACTTGGTCTGTAGTTGCTATAGACATAAAGCAACAGTAAACAGTAATTTTACGATGCTGATTAAGGTTGAAGGTTTTTATATGACAAAGTTATTGTTTATGTCATTTACAAAGTGGTCAAAATGACCGCACCAGACGTTCTAGCACCACTGGGGTTCAGGCCCCCCCTACTTTGACAAATACTTCTACAGGTGAAACCATCAGCAGTGACCCAGACCCGTCTGTCCGTCCGTCCCGCTGGTTGATATGTGTGAGACTAAAGCAACAGAACACAGACACCAGATACATCAGGCTACACCTGATACTGCACCGCTCCTGGGTCAGAGAGCGTAACGACCAGGAACATGATTAATTAATCGCTGGTCCACAATAAGACCTGCGTCCCCTCGTCCCACTGCGGACCAGCATCTGAAGGAGGAGGTCGATCCAACACGGCTGCCTGACCTGCGTCCTGCTGTAGGTAAACGCTGTAGGTGAGACCAGGTTCTGGTTCTGGTATCTGCGCCGTGTCGGACTAGTGTGTCTTCCTAGTGGTTTGGGAAACAGTACTTTCATGGAAAAGTACTGTCCTTCTCCTGCAAACTTGCAGTTCCACTGCGGTGAGAGGAAATATTCTCTGGGCTGGAAAAGCTTAGACATGTCTGGAATTAGAGCCGGGTTAGAAACGTCAGGATGATGAAGAGGCGGTTCTGGTTCTTAACTCTTTGTTGGGTCTAAAACTGTTGAGGGAACAGGTCTCGGATCAGTTTCTTACTCTGTTGTTCTGTCAGTTTGTGGATTCTGTATTTTGTCTTGTCTTTTTTACTCAGATGATTCTTTATGGTTTTATTATACATGACAACAAACTGACCAAAACTGTGGGTCGGGGGTCCCTGACATGGACGACAATGTCCTCATGTCTTTATGACCAGTTTTTGAGCTGCGGTGTGAGTCCACACACCACTGAATAATTGATGCCCGGTGTGAGACGGACGACGTGTTGGTGCCTTAGTCTTTGTCTTCTTCTTCTTTGACTAATTTGTTTGGTACCATGTTGATATGGACTGGACTGTTGTGTTAAGTGTGTTCTTGTTAATAAATTGTTTTATGCTAACTAGTGTTAGCACAAAAATTAGACAAGAATATTTAATTATTAGAGTCTGAATAATTAATCAGAATTCAATTCTAGAATCAATGAACAGACAAGAAGCTGATGTGTTGTACCTATGGTCACCTCTGGTGTCTATACCAGGACTTTGTAGCTTATGTCACCTCTGGTGTCTGTACCAGGACCTTTGTAGCTAATGTTACCTCTGGTGTCTGTACCAGGACCTTTGTAGCTAATGTTACCTCTGGTGTCTGTACCAGGACTTTGTAGCTCACATTAGCTCTGGTGCATGTATCAGGACTGTTTTAGCTATTTTTACCTCTGGTGTCTGTACCAGGAATATTACACCTATAGTTATCTTTGGTGTCTGTACCAGGACTTCCGTAACTATTGTTATCTCTGGTGCCTGTATGAGGACTGTTGGAGCCACTGTTACCTCAAGTGTCTGTACCAGGACTCGTGTAGTTCTTTTTTCCCCTGGTGTCTGTACCAGAATTGTTAAAGCTGCTGTTACATCTGGTGTCTGTACCAGGAGTATTGTACCTACAGTTATCTCTGGTGTCTGTACTAGGACTTCCATAACTATTGTTATCTCTGGTGTGTGTATGAGGACTGTTAGAGCTATTGTTACCTCTAGTGTCTGTACCAGGACTCTTGTAGCTCGTCTTTCCCCTGGTGTCTGTACCAGAACTGTTAATGCTACTGTTACATCTGGTGTCTGTACCAGGACTTTGTAGCTCACATTAGCTCTGGTGCATATATCAGGTCTGTTATAGTTATTTTTACCTCTGGTGTCTGTACCAGGACTTTTGTAACTATTGTTATCTCTGGTGCTTGTATGAGGACTGTTAAAGCTACTGTTACCTCAAGTGTCTCTTGTGACTCTTGTAGCTATTTTTCCCCTGGTGTCTGTACCAGAGCTGTTAAAGTTACTGTTACCTCTGGTGTCTGTACCAGGACTTTTCGACTACTGTTAAATCTCCATATGGTACAAGGTTTCTGTTGTTTTTTTTTGTTTTTTTTTGCAGCATGGCATGAGTATTATTTGTGTAGAACGCTCGGAGGAATCGACGCTTCTCTCTCTCCTTCCCTGCATCCCTCCCCTCTCTTCTCCCCTCTCTCCTCCCTCTCTCCTCTGTTCTGCGGCTCCAGCCTGTGTGTATGTGCTGTGTTGACTTATGTAATGTTGGGGGTAAGAGCAAAAGGGGGGGGGGTGATGGGGCTGTGAGGGAGAGGCAGGGAGGAGAGGAGAGGAGAGGGATGATCTCATGCTGGAACGCTGCAGCGCCACCTCTGCACATCGTTGGAACTGTGCCAGGTCCACCGTGTCTCTATGGCTTCATTGATGAATTCAGTCTGGACCAGAGTTCTGGTTGGTTCTAGAGTCCAGAACCGAACAGAACCTCTGTCAGAACACACTCCGTGCTCTGACACTGTGGATTCATGTGGTAAAACGAGTCTGGACTGGGTTGGAAAACAGAGTTGCGTGGATAAAGGAGTTACAGCACCACCTGGAGGCCTTCACATCCATCACCTCTAGTGACCAACTGTCCCGTGTTTATTAATTACATATATTTCTAGTCAGATGTGTATATTTATGAACTACCTTTACACAAATATATATATTTATTTATCATATATATAAAGGTATACATCGGGACGGGAATATATATTTTTTATAAATTATTATAAGAGTATAAAAATATATATTTTATCCACATATATCAATACATTTTTAAAATATATGGGTTCCCTGGTCAGACTAGATATATACATGTTTATATATTTGCATATATAAACATCTGACTACAAAGCTAAATAAACATATTTTTAGAATATATGTTTAAGATATTTTTTCCAGTCCACTAAAATAAATATATGTTTTTGCATGTATGGATTTATATATTTGCAAAAATATGTGTACATCACTTATATAATAATACATATCAAATATTTTATACATTTTTAAATATATCTCACATATTAAATTATATCATATCTCATATATTTAAATATATATATATATTTTGCTGATGATGTTGTAAAGTCCCTTGTTAGCGATGTCAATAATCCCTGTTGTTTGTATGTATTTGCATTTATACATTAATATCTCACTAGAAATATATATCAATATATTTATATTTCTAGTCAGATTAGATGTATGCATATATATATATTTGCAAAAATATGTGTACATCAGATTTTTATAATAATATCTACCAGAATCAGAATGAATATATATATAAATATTTTTATATATTCTTAATATATCTCTCTAGATATATATATATATTTCTCTAGTAAAATGCCTCTGTCTCCAACCATCTGTCACTTTGCTGATGATGTCATAAAGTCCCTTGTTAGCGATGTCAATAATCCCGGTTGTTTGTATGATATATTTACTGGACGTGCGTCCTACGTGGACCACATCGTGGACCTCATCACCAGGAAAGCTCTGTTATCCATGATCTTCCTCTGCAGCGACAGGTTCCTCTAATGAGTAACTGTGGGGTCAGCGATCAATGGAGCCGCGGCCCACAGAGACCTGCAGAGACCCACAGACGGTCGATGAAAAGTTCTCTATTAACGGAGCGTATGTTACAGTGTCAGTAGAACTCACGGTCCTGGAGTTGGTTCCACTCCAACAGACTCCACTGACCGTTCATTTGGTTCCTTCCAATTAGTACTAATGTGCTCAGAGCGTAGAACTTCACGTCACTTGGTGCTGAAGCTGCATTTGGAGTTTTATTATCATAGAGAAGGAACGGATTATTGGTTGGAGGAATAGATCGGCTGAAAAGTCGATCAGAAGTATGTGGCTTTGTCGTTATATGATCCCTGTGTTGAGAACAGGGTGACACCTAGATGGCGCTCTCGTTAAAACCTGCCTGAAATATTCAGGTTTAACTCAGAACTTTCTAGATCTTTGAGTGGAGGCAGGATGGAACGGCTGGAGAAAAAAGTCAAGAGTGATCTGTGATGGAAGAGTCAGCTAAAGGCCAAAGACCAACCATGATGGACGGATTAGAGACACCAGAAGACAGGAGACAGAGCTGGAGGTGGAGGAGTTGAAGATGCTGAGGTTCTCTTTAGGAGAGACAAGGATGGACAGGATCAGGAATGAGGTGATTAGAGGGACAACACAGACAGGAAGGAGAAAAAACTAGAGAAGACAGATTGAGATGGTTTGGACATGTTCAGAGGAGGGACAGTGGTAAAAGAATGATCCTAGAGATGGAGCTACCAGGTAGGAGACAAAGAGGAGATTGATGGATGCAGGATGTGTAGATGGTTGGAGTCAGAGAAGATGGTGACAACAGGGGGAGGTGGATGATTTACTGTGAAAACTCCTGAAAAAGGGATAAGACCAAAGGAGAAGAAGTAATAACATAATTTGGGAACGTTTAGCTGGCCAGAATCAAAAGCTAAGCGTGCGACATTCGGCCCATGAGCCATAGTTTGCCCATCCCTGATCTGGACATTTTTTTAATTTCATTGTGTGTTTCCTCTCAGAGTGACTTTGTCAGGTCTGTAAATTATAGGGTCTGTAGAAGGAAAACAGACAGTGCAGGGACAGTCCTCCAATCAGAGTTACTGTTGAATGACGAGGTTATTACTTTGAAGAGTACAAAGTCAGACGAGGTCTTTGAAGTATATCATTACTACCAAAACCTAAACTCTTCAAATCCCATCGAGAAACAAACTAAAAATCCTCTCTTCTCTTCTCATCTCTGCTGCATTGTTACCTCATGTCCTTGTTCTCCCGCCACCAGAGGGCAGAGTTTTGCTGACTTGCATCCACCGGCTTTAGGGGAAATGTGGTCTGAATGGAACCTGCAGACTCAGGACATTTTGTTCCTCTGGAATATGTCAACTGCAGTACTTTTCCCAGCTCTGCCCTGACCTGGAAAAACACTTCCCTCAAACTGTCGCCCGTGTCCGAGGAAAAGGAGCAGAAGGATGAAGCTTTTATCTGGAGGTGTTGGCTCGCTGATGAACTGTTTCCTTAAAAAGTTCTACTGACACCATCCTGCTTCTAATCTGTGGTCAGGGTGTGGGGGACAGGGTCTCACGGTGGGACCGGGGTCCAGAAGGGTCAGGAGAGAGGATCATGAATTATTCCTGTTTTAATCTGCTCCAGCTGCAGCTTTGTCATTAATATTTGAAGACAGAAGATCAGGTTTTCATTAGAGTCAAGTTCTTCTGTGGCTCCGCCTAGTGGAGACTTTGTTTTCCAGCTGATAATGTTTTCCTACTGTTTTTCCTTGTTGTAAAGGAAACAGTGAGTGTTTTCTCTGACCCGTGGAAACTACTGAGGACATTTTTGGACATTTTGGTGTTTTTCCTGGACTTTACAGAACATTTCAACTCATTGTCTTCTCCTTTTGTCATTTAATCAGATTCTCAGCCGTCAATCTCACAAAATTATCAAACTCCAACTTGTTAAATTCATGTCGTTTTTTTTGAAGTTCACAGATTTTTTTTTATTCCGCCAACATTCAGGCTGTTGACTGACTGTGAGGTGACAATTCTGGTGTGAATGGAAGTGTGAACTGGAAAATAGATGGGAACATTTCCAAAATGGCATGTCTATAATGTGTATGTCCTTTTTGTTGCTAGAGCTCCCCCTGGTGGTACATGAGAGAATTTGGTCAAGAAAATGCAAATGACAAAATCTTTTTTTATGTAAGGTGTTAGGTAAGGTGTAAGGTGAGACAGAGGTGAGGCCAGGGTGAGGGTGAGGGTGAGGTGAGACTGCTGCCTGTGAATGTTATGTTGATCTCCTGGGATTTAAAGTAAAAACAGTTGGTGGTTAATTTTAGATTTTTAACAAAAATGTCTTTGTTCTTGTTGTTGTATCTTTTTGGATTCAACCTGTTGAAGAAGTTCATCATTGTTGTAGTTCTTCCTGTTAGGTTTTTTCTCTCCAAATTCATGATCAGAACCAGAATTCTTTTGATCAGTGGGAAGAGTTAAGAGCAGGGGGCTCAAACTTGCGGCCCGTGGGCCATTTGTGGTTCGTGGAGCGATATTTTTTGGCCCCCACCTTGTTCTAAAAAAATTGAATATTAGCAGAGCCTGGAGGACTTATAAAAGGATTCTACTGCAAGTCAATGCTAAAAAATGGATTTTTATTTCATTTTCACATTTTCACATTTTCACATTTTCCTTCTGTATTGAACTTTATTGCTAATGGGAATCTTTTGCGATACGACAGTTGGGAGTTAGGGAGTCGGACTGTGAGAAAATATCCATACGTTGAAATATTTTTATTCTTTCTTTCGGAACCTGTATCAACCTCCTCTGTCAGTGTATTGATTTTTTATGGCTAATTCCTGGTCCAGTTTTCCTGGTGTTGCTTCTTTTTTCCCTTCTTTCGTCTCCAGTCAACCCAATCATATCACAACATAACACAATATATCATACTGTCACGGCGTATCACGATATGTATCGTATCGTCTGATTCTTGCCAACACACACAGTCTCTGCGCCTCCCGTCCGTGTCCAGGACAGACGACTCGTCTCTCTGTGAAGACCAGATGACGGTGACTCATCCTGTCCCAGCTGCTTCATTGCGACTGTTGTGATTGCGGTTGTTGTGCCGTCCGTTGTTGTTGAGGAGGTGGTGATGAAGAGCTGCAGCGATAATCAAGTCTCATCTCTGTAGTGACGTCGGCACAGCGCCCCCCGTAGGTTCACCCTGAATGGAGTTTGATTGAAACTCCAATCATCACCATTGTCAGATCTTCGCTTCAGTGATGTCATCAACGCCGCTGTGGCGTCAGAGTAATTACCTACGGAGCCGAGTTCATTCATCCCAGCAGCAGAGAAGGGTGGAGGAGAGTTTCCCATAATGCCTTGTGGTATGTCATAATTGTCGTCCTTCTCTTTAGCTCAGTTTCTGCCCTCGCAGGCTATTCAGCTCCTTGACTGCGGTGGTGCTAAATATATCAGGAGCGCCATCTAGTGGCTGATCAACTCACAATCTTATATCAGTAGCGCCATCTAGTGGGTGTTGCCAGACTAACTCACAATGTTTCTGATCCCTGGTCTCAGTCATCCAACTGTAACTGCTCCGCTGCCTGATTAGCCCCATGTGTCAGGCCCTGGGGAAAATACCAGGGGTAAATACCAGTGGTTCTCTGTGTTGTTGATTAATTTTTCAGATTTTTTCACATGGTGTCGCAGTCGCACATCAGGTTGCATTCACCTGGTACAATAACGTCAATGTCAGGAGGAGTGATGTCACTCATGATGTCACTGTGGGACCAGCGATGGCACCTGGTTTTTTCCCTTTCCATTCCTTCTTATCTGTACACTAGGTGGCAGCATCATTCCGGAGGCCAACATACTGCGGGCTGGTCAGTGGGGGGCATAGAGACCCCTCTGTTGGTCCATGACCACATGTATTTCAGTCCACTGCGGCCTTGGTCACATGACCGCCTGAGCGCCGTTCACACCATCTTAGCTCTGTCGTCGTGTTATTTTTATTTTTTTCAGCCGACCACAAAATGTTTGTGAGGGAAAACAACTCACTTGGTGTTTGACTCTGACCCTGGGAGGGCAGGGGGCGGAGGGGGACAACAGGGAGGAGGGTGGGGGTGAAATGTGGTTTTGTTGATGTGAAGTCTTCCTTGTTCTGGACAGAGTTCTCCCTCTGTGTCTCACTCTGTCTCTCACTCTGTCTCACTGTCACCTCACATGGGTCTATTTTTAGCGATGGGTGGAGGTGGGGGTAGTGGTTCCTGGTCTATTAATGGTTCCAGCGTGTGACCTTTACTGGTGACGGAGAAGATTTCTTCTCCTTCTTCTTGATGGCTACTCCAGGCCTGGTCTTTCTACTCACCGTGAATCACAGCTGTATTTTGCGTTTTCAACGACTGTCAATAAAGTTTTCCTCTAAAAATCCTCTCTTCCTCCACCCTCTCCTCCTCCTCCAACCTACAATAACTGTAACCTGTTTTATAGTGGTGCGGAGAAGTCATGTGACCGAGTTGTGAAGTTGCCGTGTTTTCCTCCCCACTCTGACTCTCATGGCTGTGGTGTGGACGTCCAAGTCACTTTATGGACACATTTGATATTTTTAGGCAGACTGGTCCAGTCTCCGCCCACCTGAATGGTTACCACTCTGGAATGTTGGACTGAACCCACGCAAAAAAACAGAGAGAGTGAGAAACAACTCCACCCAGGAGAAACTGAGATCTGAGTGAGAGTTGATCAGGTGTGGAAACCTCACCATTCATTCATTCATTCAGTCTCCACCACTTCCACCCAAATCACACTGCACCATAATGAGATTATGTGGGTCGGGACGATGCTATACTCAGAGCACCTCTGTGGCAACCTGGCAACCCGAAGCCTGGCAACCCAAGTCCTCTTCTTTAACCACTGCCTTGTCTTCTGCAGATATTAAATAAATATAAACTAGAGCCAATCAGCAGTATGTCCATTCTCAGCACCACCTACTGGCTGGAGGTCTGTCCCTTTGACTTTGGTCATAGCGACCCCTGCTGTTGAAGGTGGGAATCAAGCATATTTGTTTGTTCTCATTGGATAGAACGTTGATGGCTGTGGTTGTTTACAGACTGAAGCAGTAGCATGTCCAGGTTTGTCACTGGTCTCTCACTAGTCTTTTACTGGTCTCCCACTGGTCTCCCAATGATCTGCTACAAGTTTCTAGTCTTTCACTTTTCTCCTATAAGTCTCTCACAAGTCTTTCACTGGTCTCCCACAGGACTCTCACTAGTCCTACACTGGTGTCCAACTGGTCTCCCCTCTGGTCTTTGACAAGTCTCTGATAAGTTTTTTTACTGGTCTCACCACTGGTCTCCCACAAGTCTCTCACAAGATTTACTGGTCTCCCACAAGTCTCTCACTAGTCGTTCACTGATCTTTAACTGGTCTCCTACAAGTCTCTCACTAGTGTTTCACTTGTCTCCCTACTGGTCTCCCACAAGATTCGAACCAGTTTTTCACCATTCCTCATACTGGTTTCCCACAAGTTTCCCATTAGTGTTTCACTGGTCTCCCCACTGGTTTCCTACAAGTCTCTTGCAAATTTTTCACTGTCCCCCTAATGGTCTCCCCCACTGGTCTACCAAAAGTCACTCACAAGTGTTTCACTGGTCTCCAACTGGTCTCCCACAGGACTCTCACAAGTCCTTCGCTGGTGTCTGACTTGTCTCCCCTCTGGTCTTCGACAAGTCTTTGACAACTTTTTTCATTGGTCTCCCACTGGTCTCCCACACGTCTCTCACTAGTCGTTCACTGATCTCGAACTGGTCTCCTACAAAGCTCTCACTAGTGTTTCACATGTCTCCCCACTGGTCTCCCACAAGTCTTTGGTCCCCCCACTGGTCTCCCACAAGTCTTTGGTCTCCTACAAGATTTAGACTAATCTTTCACCGATCCCCATACTGGTTTCCCCACAAGTTTTCTGTTAGTGTTTCACTGGTCTCCCCACTGGTCTCCCACAAGTCTTTCATTAGTGTTTCACTAGTCTCCCCACTGGTCTCCCACAAGTCTCTCACTAATTTTTCAACCTCCGCCCCAAAGGTGTCCTACTGGTCGCCTACTGGTCTCCCACAAGTCTCTAACTTGTCTCCTGTGTCTTTTGGGTTATAGTCTGATTCCTCTGCTGACAGCTGTCTCCTAAAGAGACCCAGACCCTGATGAAGAGACACAGATCCATTTGGAGATGATGGAATTATTCTAAATTCTGGATTATTTCCGTCAGGTCTGTTGACACAGTTTGTTCTTCCAGCTTTTCATTGTTCACAGAGAAGTTTTGTCTGAGAGAACTTTTCCTTTTTTATTCTCTTATTTCCATTTGGACTCCTGTGTCTTCAGAACCCTATAATGAACCACTGCTCCACAGTTTGTTCGCCGCTGTATCAATTCATGACATCAGCCCTGGTCTAATTGTTTCCAGACTAGGCACGGACTTTGTTTTTGATTTATTTTCCATTTCTTTGCGCGGGCCTCAATGGCTCCGCATTAGCAGATAATAAAAACCGGTCGACTCGATGATGTCATCAAGACACAGCACGGGGCAGGGAGGATTTCGCAACAAACTTTCCGGGAAGTTTTCACTTTCCTGTAGCGAGTGATGTGAGTTGACCTGTCTGATGAAGAAGAAGACGGCGTCTTCCTCTGACCTTCCTCTCCAGTCTGACTTTCTTCAGGCCACATGTAGAACGGAGGAGAACTCTGGAGGGTGGGGGCGGGGGAGCCCAACTGTAGAGAAACCATATGGATGCAGTCGAGGCGATGGCGTTTATGAGACGGAGTGGGCCTCTGCCTGGAATTCTCAATGACATCATGCTGGAGCTCAGCTCTGGACGGGGGAGACGAGAGGGACGGGCCACCACAACTGCCCAGCAGATCAGCCCTGTGAGGCAGGCGGGGGTAACTGTACACACTGAGTTCTGCAGAACTCCCTGGTGGGGATGATCATCAGGTGATGTCACCACAGTGGGGGCCTCGACCTACGAGTCCAGACTGGTCCACAGAAGACCTTGTTAGTCCCTCTGCTCGTATCACGATCACATTATTCCCAGTTAATAATAACTCAAGAAACTTGATATAATTTTTTTTCCACCGAAAATCAAAATACGTTAACACAAGGCTTGGGTTTTGTTAAATTTACTTGAATCACACAAAGGGTTCTGAGACAACAACCTCAGTTTTGGGGGCAAATGTTGACATCTATCATTGTTGGTGTCCATAAAATGTATGTATTTGGACAATATCGGCAAAATCACATCAGCCAAAAAGACATTTTAAAAAAATAGTTAATTAATTCCAGAAAGATACTATTCATGAGTTAAATTAAATTGTCTAAAACGTGGATATAGAAAAATATATTGATCATTAAAAAAATTTTGTTGGAGCAAAAAAGAGGAGAGAGAGAGAGAGAGGGCAGTAGAGAAAGGAAAAGAGGACAACGAACTATCAAAACTTGCGATCTGATGAATCAAATGGCGTCTCTTCCTCTGAAAGCGCTGTTTCATTCAGTATGTGCGTAGAAGGATAACGATAATAAAAATTAAAAGTATAATTTGGACAAGTCTGGCGGGCCGGATTATAACGCCAAAACGGGCCGCATCCGGCCCCCGGGCCTTAGTTTGCCAAGGTCTGGTCTACATCATATCGACGTTATGTCTGTTTGCGCTATGATACCATGAATATTGAATGTCTTACAATCCACATGTCTTTGTTATTTAGTTATTTTAAAGATAACACAATAAACAATGTTTAGTCTTTTATTTTGGAAAGATTTCCCCTTGAATCGCTTCCAACATTCATGGTCTTATTTAGCTGCAGTTGTTCCTGTTCTTCTGACTGTCCATCACTGACGGAGGCTTCAGTTGGTTTTTTGTTGGGTTTTTTTTTCCATTTCCTGTCCCTGTGGAAAAAAGTGGAATTCAGGAAGTTTGGAGTCACAGTCACAGTCAGAGTCACTGGAGAATAGAGTCATGGTCTCCAACTGAAACAGACACTGACTGACTGACTGATCAACTGACTGACTGACTGACTGACTGATCAACTGACTGTAGGACGAGCTGACTGAAGGACAGACTAACTGACAGACGGAGTGGCTGATCAACTGACTGGATTACTAACAGACTAATTCACTGACTGACTGGCTGTCTGTATGACTGACCAACTGACGGACTGACTGCCTGATCAACAGACTGGATTATTGAATAACTGACTCATTGACAGGCTGACTGTCTGGATGGTTGATGGACAGACTAACTGATGGTCTCAGGGACTGACAGACAGACCAGCCAACTGACTGACTGACTGAACGACTGACTGACTGACTGACTGACTGACTGACTTACAGGCTGAATGACTGAACGACTGACAGTCTGACCGACTGACAGTCTGTCTGACTGACCAAAAAGCTGAATAACTGACACACTGAGTGCCTGACTGAGTGCCTGACTGACTGACTGACAAACTGACTGACTGACTGACTAACAGGCAGAATGACTGACTGACTGACTGACCAACAGAACGACTGACAGTCTGACTGATTGACAAACCTACCGACTGTCTAACTGACTAACTGACTGACTGACTGACTGACTGGCTGTTCTGTCTCTCTCCCTCAGTGTCTCTCTCTTCTGAATTTTATCTGATGAGAAGGCGATGGTTTCCTGGTCTGTAATCAGAGAACATCAACATGTTCTCCTGGAGAACGTGAGGCTGTCCCAGTAACCTCCCCATGTGGGAGCCATTCCCCTCTGTTTCCTGTGCCTGTTGTCATTAGATAGAAAATACCTCTGACTGGGGGGCACTTTGCCCCCTCCTGCCCCCCTGCCCCAGGTCTCAGAGGGGTGATTAGTCTGTGGCCTGTCCAAACAACACAGCAGTGCTGAGAGCAGGAGCGCTGCTGAAGTTGGACTGAGTTTGGTGAAGTTTGTTCTGAACCTGGGTTATGTGGCACTGTTTGCACTCCGTACGGCTGATTTTAAAGAAAACCAACAGGTTCTCCTGGTGGTCTGATGGTCCTGGTGGTCTCACTCTCTGCTTCACTGTCTGTCTTCAATCTAGATCATCTCTCTTTCTTCCCGGTCTCTGCCGTCTCTCCCCCTGTCTCTCTCTTTCTCTCCCCCTGTCTCTCTCTCTCTGCCTCTGTCTCGGATAAAGATGTGGAACTGAAAAGATTTTCTTTTCCATGTCGGCCTCTGAGGACATATTTGTTCTTCCTCATATGTCTCTCATTGTGCTGGACGTTTTTCATCCCTCTCTCCCTCCCCCCCACCTCCTGCCTCCCTCTTTCTCTCTCCTTCTCCTTTTACCCAGCTACAGAGCTACACTTCTCTCGTACCCTCTACCCTTGGTCCCGCCCATTTCCATACTTTCCAGAGCCGGGCAGACACTCACGCCCATCTCTCAGACCCCGCCCCACCCCTTTAGACTCCCTCCAGCCCGGCTCAGGGAGAGAACGACAGAGAGGAATAAAACAGGAAAGAGAAAGAAGGCGTTTGTCTGGGATTACAGAGTTCCACCCTCACAGCGCTGCCCCCCGCAGGACACCGTCTGAAATGGGACTGTCTTTGTGGAGTAGAGATTTTCAGACGTCTGCGGCAAGATGACAGATGAGTGTGTGTGTGTGTGTGTGACAATGTGTGTGTGAGTGGCACCTAATGGGGACCAGGGAGTAGCAGCTCAGGTCTGGAGGAGTCTGTCGGTGTGAACGGTGGCGCCAACATGTGGTGTCTGCAGTGTAACTCCGAGAAGACGCAGTCACTGCTGGAGCTGGAGCTGAATGGCTGGTAAGACCAGGAAGACAGTCATTCAACAGACAGGCAACAGTCAGCAGGATCAGGCTGTTGTTCCAGTCCAGGCTGGTTGTCTCCAAACTCTTCAAGACTTTTTTGGTTTCACCTAATCCAGGCTGGATTAGGACTGGATTAGAGTGAGATTCATCTAGTTTACACTGAAGTCAGGTCTGTGTGTGTGTGAGTGTGTGTGTGTGTGTGTGTGTGTGTGTGTGTGTGTGTGTGTGTGTGTGAGGTATCAGATTGTGTTTGGCCGACTGTACTGGATCACTCTGGACATCCCCTGTCTCAGCCCTGTCTTCCCTTGGTCACCCTTGTCTCCCCTCTGCCACCCATGTCTCTCCTCCCTCACCCATTTCCCATGGCAGCGTATGGGCATTCCTGTGGTGTGTGTGTGTGTGTGTGTGTTTTTTATAGGAGTGTATTGTGAAGAACTTTTGAAGGAGAGGAAAATAATAATCCTGTGTTTGTCATTGTTGTTGTCAGTGTCATTGTTGTCATTGTTGCCATCATTGTTGTCATTTTTTATTATTGTTGTTGCTGATGTCCTTGTTGTCGTTGCTTTTGTTATCGTTGCTGTTGTTGTTGTTGTTGTTGCCCCCCCAATCCCTGCCCCTCACCCTGCCTCCAGAATGAATGAATGAATGAATGGAGTCACCAAGTCACTGGTCAGACTATGACACTGCGCCCTCCAGTGCAGCAGGTGGCAGTATATTCCTAAAAAAAACGTATATTCCTAAAAACAGATCAATAGAGAGGAGGTCCACAGACCAGGTCTGTTGGTTGGAGTCACAGACCGGTTCTGTTGCTGAGGTGACTCATGTCCAGATGTTTTGATTGACTGGACACCCCAGACTTGTCCGTGCTGACCCGTCACACTCGGACCTGTGGTTCAGATGCAGGAAACGTCAGTCAGATTATTCTCCACCCAGTGTTGTTACTGTTGTTGCTGACGTCCCAGAAAAACAGGACAACAAAGTGGTGTCACCTTCAGATTCTACTGCTACAGTCGTCTGCTCCGATGGTCTTCCATTGTTATTGTTGTTGTTGTTGTTGTTGCTGCTGACACTACAGTATCAGGCTCAGGTCCCAGCAGCTGTTACTGTGACCGGTCAGATCCAGTTCTCCCTGAATCAGAACTGATTGTGTCTGATAACATGAATCAGGAACTCGGGCTCATGTCCTGTCCCTGGGACTCAAACTGCAACCAAAGTGTCCCAGAAATAAACCTGAATTCCTCCTGGCAGCTGTGTGTCCTGTCTGGACACTCGTGATTGGTGGAAAGTACAGTTGAGACCATTGGCTGTTCTGTGGTTTCTGAGTAAATAGAAGATTTTATACTGGATATAAACATTTAAGGAAATACTATTTTAAATAACACACTGGTCACACACTTACACACACACACTCCAGCCCAGAAGGTGGCAGTATTGCACCTTAGTATTAAAATCTGCAAAAAACTTTTTTGGAAGAAAAAAAATGGCAGATTAGATAGAGTTCACTTAAATAACAGCTCACATTAACTACTCACTTAACACCCCTGGTACAGACACCAGAAATGTTACCTACAAGAGTCCTGGTACAGACACCATAGCTAACGATGACTACAACACCCATGGTACAGACACCAGAAAAGTTACCTATGACAGTTCTTGTATAAACACCAGATCTTACTTTAACTACAACACCCCTGGTACAGACACCAGAAATGTTATCGCTAACACCCCTGGTACAGACACCAGAACAGTTACCTACAAGAGTCCTGGTACAGACACCATAGCTAACGATGACTACAACACCCATGGTGCAGACACCAGAAAAGTTACCTATGACAGTTCTTGTATAAACACCAGATCTTACTTTAACTACAACACCCCTGGTACAGACACCAGAAATGTTATCGATAACACCCCTGGTACAGATACCAGAATTGTTACCTCAACACCCATGGAAAAGACACCAGTGCTAACATTAACTACAGCACCCTTAGTACAGATACCAGAAAAGTTACCTACAAAACCTCTGGTACAGAGACCAGTGCTAGCATTAGCTACAACACCCAAGGGACAGACACCAGAAAAGTTACCTACAACACCTCTGGTACAGACACCAGTGCTAGCATTAGCTACAACACCCTTGGTACAGACACCAGAAATGTTACCGCTAACACCCCTGGTACAGACATCAGAGTAAGCTTTAACTACAACACACCTGGTGCAGACACCAGAAATGTTACATATGACAGTTCTGGTGCAGACACCAGAGCTTATTTTAACTACAACACCCCTGGTACAGATACCAGAAATGTGACCTACAAAACCTCTGGTACAGAGACCAGTGCTAGCATTAGCTACAACACCCAAGGGACAGACACCAGAAAAGTTACCTACAACACCTCTGGTACAGACACCAGTGCTAGCATTAGCTACAACACCCTTGGTACAGACACCAGAAATGTTACCGCTAACACCGCTGGTACAGACACCAGAGTAAGCTTTAACTACAACACACCTGGTGCAGACACCAGAAATTTTACCTTTGACAGTTCTGGTGCAGACACCAGAGCTTATTTTAACTACAACACCCCTGGTACAGATACCAGAAATGTGACCTGCAACAGTCCCGGTGCAGACACCAGAGCTAACATTAGCTTCAGTATTTAGTCTCTTGCTAAACTTCTCTGACTGGATTATAACACTGATTTCTTTTTGGGGGACGTCCTGCTTCTTTAAGAGTCAAACGTCCATCTTTGAGTATTTCTGATGACTCGACGACCACCAGTGGCGGCGGCTCCAGCAGTCTGGATCCTGTCTGTTGCAGACTCTCGTGAGTCAGTGTGTCAGTCTGAAGCCAGTGAATATTTCCAGCTCGCAGCTGCGTCAGACACCAGACTCCCCTGACCTGCTGCTACTGCAGGAATGGTCTCTGGATCCGGATCATCCAGAGCTACGGTCCTCGGTGCCGAAGGGACCTAGACTGCTCTTCATTACCGTGTCCCTGTGTGGTCCCAGAACCTGGTACCTGAAGACATGTGTATGGTGAAGGCTGGAGAACACATCTGTGTTTATGAGCTCGCTGGTCCAACATCTGCTTCTGTTGCCCTTGGCACACATACCGATGGTACGTGTGGGGTTAGAACTGTGAGGGTGGATGATGTTCTGGCTTCTTTGGAAGGTTCTCTTCCGTGGAAGTTTTGACGATTCCCTGAGCGAAAAAAGTGATTTGATTGGTCACCAGGTCCAGCTGGTTGTTGGGCCTGTTGTCAGGGATGTTGTTGTTGTTGTTGTTGTGATTGTTGTGTGGTCTTTTGCATAGTTTTACATCAACAGTGCGGCTGTTACCTGAGCGTACGACCTCACCAGATTTCTCTGGAGGAACTCAACTTAAGGATTGATGACATTCTTCTCTCATCCAAGAGCAGAACCTGGAACCCAGACTGATGACTAAATCAGCTGTTTCCAAAATGTGGGGCGGGGCCTTGCTGGGCTGCGCACTGAGAGATTCGCAAGTACAAGGTCACAACCAGGTAGAGAAACCAGGAGGAAAAATGTAGGTACTTGTTCTGGAGTTCAACAACAGGTTCTCCCTCAATCTCTGGACTGACTGTGTTAGGGAGTTACTTTGGTTCCACACTGTGGTTTTCCCTTCCGCCAACAACTGCGGCCTGCACTTCATTAGCCTGGTTCTATTCCCTGAAGATGTGGCTCCTCTTTTCCGGGACGGAGGAATGTTTCTCCTTCAGGTCGGACTGATGGAATGGGTAGAGGCCCAGATGGGGGTCTGGGCCTGTTTGTTCAAGATGCCTTAGAAAGGAAAGAGGGAATAAGGAAGGAGGGAAGGAGATGGTCACTCCTCATACCCTCCCTCCTTCCTCATCTAATGGCTGAATCTCATGGAAATCACTGCCAGCTGAGCTGACATGCTAAACCATGACTGCTCCACAGTGACACCGCTGGTGGCAGTTGTGAACATAAGCTGATTAAATTTCCAGGGCTGTGTTGTTGCTATCAAGACCCAGTCCTTGAATAACCTCCTGTTCCACCTCCACCAGCGTGGACTCTGCTGCTGCTGCCGCTGCGAGTTCCAGTGTTCGTCCCGTCAACTCTGTTTTATTTTCTTTGTCTTTTTATTATTTCTCTCCCTAAAATACATCACGGTCCTCGCAGCACTGTTTCCTGCCCTGGTTACCGCCACTGCCCTCAGAGCAAACAGTCCCACGGTACTCGCTCTGTGCTCCTCCCTGCTGCACCCATGATGCAGGGCTGTTACAATTACTCACATAATGTTAGAAAAGTGCGGCAGGAAGGACAAAATGGAGGAGAGGCTGAGCGGCAGCAGTGGTCGGGGGAACCATTAAAGTCACAGGGTTTTCTTTTTCTTTTAACTCATTCAAAAAACAGTAACTCCCATAAAAAGGACAAGAAAATCCAGCCTTAACCCAGATATATAAAGAAAACTAGCCTGAGGCGCTCACTTATATAAAAGTGAAATATATAAAAAGAATTTTTCTTACTACTGATATATTTCTTCTATATTTTTTATTCAGTTTATTTACAAACCTGCATAATAATTCCTTTAAAACGTTTATAAATTTAGGCTAATAATTCCTGGGTGATGATGGAACCAGAAATGGACCAATCACAATTTTTCTTCTGGTATCTTGGTAAAATAGCCACTCCCCCATAACTAAGACCTGTGCCATTCAAGTCAGTGGGGACGGTATTTCAGTTGGACAGTTGTCTAAGCCAATCATATGCCATTAAGTAATGGGCGGGATCATATCACGTTGCATTGGATATATTCGCTGTTAGCTAGAGGATAGAATATATATGATCCACCGTTAATGGAGACGGAACAACAAGTGGCTGACGCTCCTTAACCCTTAAATCGCTTGTTATAAGAGACGTCCGATTTTGTCCAAACACTTTCCGATACTGACAGCAATTGATACGATATATGCCGCCATTCGGCCCAAAAACTGGTGCAAACATCGCAGAACCGTACGTGCAAATTGGACAAAACCGAGATATTGTGTTATCAGAGTTTCGTTATCGGAGGACAAATCAATACATCTCACAGATATCACGTAAGTAAAATGTAATAATTAGGATATAGCTAAGTGACGTCCCATCTCAGGTTTAATTTTGGTCAATGCCGATAACGTTGACCGACCGATATTATCTGATATCCCAACTGTACATTTCCAAATGAAATATTAACAGACTTGTTCAGGAATTATATGCAATGAATTGCCACTAGAGGGCGGTTGACATTGTTTATAGTTATAGTTTTTTCTATAGTTTTTATTTATAATTTTTCTCAACTTTTTTGCACCATGTTTTTCTGATATATAGAAGGCCAAGACTTTGACTGAAGGGTTTATAAGTTTCTTTGTATGAAGTTTTTATAGCAGTTTATTTTGGACACAAAGTACTCAGGACTACTGGAATAAACCTGATTTTCCAACTCCAGGGAAAGTCAATCGTAAAAAAAAATGTTGTAAATTTTGATTAAAATCATGAAAAGGTGGAGTCGTTCAGACAACACGGAGGCTCAGCGGTCTGCACCGGTGCCTCTGTAACTTCCCCTTCTGTCTCTGTAGTTCAGAGGAGAGCGCCTCACAGAGGAAGTGTTCTCAGTGTGTACACGGGTGTGTTCAGGCTGCAGCTGAAGTCATGTAGGAGGGCAGAAGTGGGAGCGAGGTCAGAGGCTCCACTGACGGAACGCCGCGGTTCTGTTTGCTCTGATATCCTGCTCCGGACTGAACTTTGGAGCGGCGAGTCGTCACTCTGGAATGATGCAACCTGCTGCTCTGTGATTGGCTGAGAGGGCGGCACAGACCTGAGTTTTCAGGAAAGGTCTGTGAACTCTGGACCTGAGTGGACTGACAGAATGGTGGACCAGATCTGGAGGAAGAGTTGGCAATTGATAGAAAACAGACGCTCTCATCGTAGGAAACAGTCGTCCGCTGAGACGGCAAAAGTGCTAGAGTGAGTACGGACCGGTCAGGGCAGGGAGGGGCAGGGTTGACCCCGGAGTTACTTGTGTAAGAGGAAATATCACAAGGACCTGGATTGAGTGGTTGAGGACTTGGACCTTTTCACATGGTACTTGTTCGTTTTACTGCTGAATATGTGTATTCGTTCCTCTCCCACTCGTAAATATTTCCCCCGTTCTGGTTCAAGGACCAGTCTGAAGTGTTGGAGTATGTGTCGGGTTTAGTCTGCAACCAAGTTTTTGTAGAGAACTTCTGGAACTGAGGAACTGGAACCTGGTGTTTTCAGTTTGACAGATGGGTCAAATGAACAGAACAAGGATTAAAAACAACAGGATCTAAAAGCTGAGGTCAGTCGTCAGTCTTTGGTTCCGTTCCACCACAGATGTAAAGTCACAACTGCTGTTAACATCAATATACAATGCCCCCCCACCTCCATCCCGCACCCTCCCCCTGTAGTGGAGTTGTTTATTCAAAGTGAACTGTTGAAGAACAAAAACTCAGTCAGAGTTCAGTTTCTCCAGCCGATGTGAAACTACTGCCTAAAAAAGTCCACTTCAAGATTTTTGGACAGATTCCACACACAGTGTGTTCTGTTTGAGGACAGTTAGTCCAAAGAGAGGTTACCGGGTGAGGAGTGTGGACAAGGGTGAGGAGGAGGAAGAGGGAAGGAGGAGGAGACGGAGGACTCACCACATCTGACCCCTCAACCGTTTAGTCTCTTGTTCATCTTCCAAAAAAGTTGATTTGTTCACCTCAGGTCCATGAAAACTGTAGACTTTGGTCCTATAGTCCTGTAGACTTTGTAGACTGCTGTCCTGTAGACTGTGCTTTTGTAGACAATTGTCATGTAGACTGTCGTCCTGTAAACAATTGTCCTGTAGACTGTGCTTTTGCAGAATACAGTCATGTAGACTGTTGTCCTGTAGACTGTGCTTTTGTAGACCTCAGTCTTGTAGACTGTTGACCTGTAGACTGGCTCCTCTAGACTGTGGTCCTTTGTAGAATACAGTCACGTAGACTGTTGTCCTGTAGACTGTGGTCCTATACTCTATGCTTTGTAGAATACAGTCATGTAGACTGTTGTCCTGTAGACTGGCTCTTCTAGACTTTTGTCCTATACTCTATGCTTTGTAGAATACAGTCATGTAGACTGTTGTCCTGTAGATTGTGCTTTTGTAGGCTACAGTCATGTGGACTGTTGTCCTCGCAGACTGTTGTCCTGTAGACTGGCTCCTCTAGACTGTGGTCCTGTAGTCTCTGCTTTGTAGAATACTGTTATGTAGACTGTATTCATGTAAACTTTGTTTTAGTCTGTCTTTGTGGTCTGTAGACCATCAATGTTGTGGACTTTCTCTTCAGTGGTCTGAGAAGGTGGTGACTCTCTAACCATCTTTCCTTCTCTATTCTTTGCAGCGTGGAGGGGGATGCCCGGTCCAATGACAGTGGCCATTCCCCAGACGGTGGCGCCGGTTACGGGCAGGGTCCGGTGACCCACGGCTCAGCCATCAGTCCCGACCGATTTGACAGTCCTCTCTACAGTCACGGGATACAACCCGGCCCACAGAGACCCCGACGACCCAAACTCCAGCACTCGCAGTCCATCCTCCGGAAACAGGCGGAAGAGGAGGCGATCAAGAGGTCGCGCTCGCTCTCTGAGAGCTACGAGCTCTCGGCGGACCTTCAGGACAAACAGGTACCGGACTATGAACGAGTAGAGACATAAGGCCTGCAGGTCAGATCTGGTATAGCAGAAAGATTGATTTAAGTTAGCATGTTGACATTCCATCCTTTTGCGAGAGATCATTTTTCCAAACAAAAATTCATGTCATTTGAAAATGTCCAACCAACTTCAGCTTGGAATTTACTGGAGTTCTCAGTAAAACCATCTACTCTTGTTTTACCATCTGTTCACCAGGTGGAAATGCTGGAGCGCAAATATGGCGGACGATTCATAACCCGGCATGCAGCCCGCACCATCCAGACTGCCTTCCGCCAATACCAGATGAACAAGAACTTTGAACGTCTCAGGAGCTCTATGTCGGAGAACCGTATGTCCAGGCGAATAGTTCTGTCCAACATGAGGATGCAGCTGTCTTTTGAAGGTCCAGAGAAGGTGCACAGTTCCTATTTCGAAGGGAGGCAGGTTTCCATGACGGCAGATGGCACCCCGCTGTCCATGGTGCAGTCTGAGTGTGGAGATATAGAAGTTCAGCCTCAGGCCAACATGGCGTCTCACCCTCCCGCGCAGGGTGACTTGAGTGACACCATCACAGAACTTGAGGACGCCTTTTCCAGGCAGGTCAAGTCTCTGGCGGAGTCCATCGATGATGCCCTGAACTGTCGGAGCCTCCAGGGGGATGAAGGCCCTGACCCTGAGGCCATGGGCTGCTCTGAGGTGGGGAGGGAAATGCCCTACCAAGTCAAGTCCCACCGCAGGTCAACGGGACGTATGCGTGATGAAACCATGGCATCTTACAGTGATGTCACTCTGTTCATCGATGAAGAGGACATGTCCCCCGCCATCGCTCTGTCAAGGACGGGAAATCAACCGTCCAGTACAGAGTCAGACTTGCGCTTGCGGTCGGTCAACTCCTCCCAGGATTACTGGCCTATTGACCACAAAGATGAGGGTCGTGACACTGACACTAGCTGCCGCAGCACTCCCTCTTTGGAGTGTCAAGAGCAGCGTCTCAGAATGGACCACCTCCCCCTGTTGACCATTGAACCTCCCAGTGACAGCTCCGTAGAGCTGAGCGATCGCTCAGACCGTGGCTCCGTCAAACGGCCGCCTGTCTACGAACCCCAAGGTCACATCATTACGTCATCCCAGGCTAGCCCCAAACACATTTCTCACGGACCTCCGCCACGGGTATCTTCACGTGATGACGAGCCGCCTCTGCGCCACCGACACCGCCAGCTCGAGAGTCACTTGGTCATCAACGGCTCTGCAAACAGACAGAGTAAATCAGAGTCTGACTTTTCTGACGGCGACAACGACAGCATCAACAGCACATCCAACTCCAACGACACCATCAACTGCAGCTCAGAGTCCTCGTCCAGAGACAGCCTTCGAGAGCAGACGCTCAGCAAACAGACGTACCACAAGGAGACGCGCAACAGCTGGGACTCACCGATCTTCAGCAACGACGTTATACGCAAGAGACACTACCGCATTGGTCTGAATCTGTTCAACAAGTAGGTACTTCACTCAACCAGGGGAGGTCCATTTTAAGGGGACACATTGTACTACACCAACATTGTGAGGTCTTAGACACATAGAATGAATCTCTTGAACATTTTTGTTCTAAAATTCTCTTGGCTTTTCAAACGTCTTATCAATAATTTATCAAGAAACCTAACCCTCAAATACTGTTGGATTCTTCCAGGAAACCAGAGAAGGGCATCCAGTACCTGACGGAGAGAGGATTCATCCCTGACACACCCGTAGGTGTGGCACACTTCCTCCTGCAGAGGAAGGGACTGAGCAGGCAAATGATCGGAGAGTTCCTCGGCAATCGACAGAAGCAGTTCAACAGAGACGTTTTGGAGTGAGAACTGTTTTTTTCCTATCTTCCTATCCAACTAGCTGTCAGAGAAAGTAATGTTTAATTTACAAGTATTGAAAAAAGTATTAAAATAAAATGTGGGACGTCTCAGATTAACTTTTTGCCAATATCTGATATTGTGATGTTGTCCAAACCCTTCACTCCCGATTTGAGTTGCTGGCACAAAGCCTCTGTTTGTGAAAGATTCAGTAAATGAGCTGCTATGCTGCCATCTAGTGGCTTTTTCGTTTTTTCCAAAACAATTTTAGGAGCATACCCAGGTATCACATTTACAAGATACCAGGGCCTATCTCAGTTATTTTGTTCCCTTTAACTGGTGGGGTTTAAAACCAACAACCACATTACATAATAATGCTAATATTGATCAGCAGATATTACTGGACATCCCTCACAAAAGCCCCCCATCCTCTTTGTTCCTCAGCTGTGTGGTGGATGAAATGGACTTCCAGACTATGGAGCTGGACGAGGCTCTCAGGAAATTTCAGAACCACATTCGAGTCCAGGGCGAGGCCCAGAAAGTGGAGCGGCTGATCGAGGCTTTCAGGTGAGGTTATCAGACTGATCCAAATTTCAAAGTGAATGTTTCCTAAAGTCTGTGTTTGTTTAAAACCTGATTTCTTTTGTCTCCAGCCAACGCTACTGCATCTGTAACCCCACCGTGGTGCGTCAGTTCAGGAACCCTGACACCATCTTCATCCTGGCCTTTGCCATCATCCTCCTCAACACTGACATGTACAGCCCCAACGTGAAGCCAGAGAGGAAGATGAAGCTGGAGGACTTCATCAAGAACCTGAGAGGTAGTCCATCCCAGACCAGCTGACCCAAGTCCAGGTTAATCAAAAAAGTTAATTTCCATTGTTACTGAGTGTCACGGCCCTCCTCTGGTCCAGGTGTGGACGATGGTGAGGACATACCCCGGGAGACCCTGGTTGGCATCTATGAGAGGATTCGCAAACGAGAGCTGAAGACCAACGAAGACCATGTGTCTCAGGTTCAGAAGGTTGAGAAACTCATCGTGGGCAAGAAACCGGTGAGTGAGGTTCTCACTAGAACCTCTACCAGTAGAGCTTCATCTCTAGAACTGTGCAAAGGTTTTAGGCAGACGTCTAAACTACCAGATCAGACCAATTAAGATGACCCTGTGGTCCGTGGACTGAATGTCCTGTAAAGGGGAACCTTCTAGGCCTTCAGGGTATTCAGTGAAGGCCCAAGAAAAACATAAAGGATTTCTGTATTAATGATATATTTTTCTTTCATTCAGTCAGTATATTAAGCCCAGAAATAATTCCTAGGCTATTGTGAAAAATCTGAACTAATATTTCTTGGGAAAAAATGGGTTAACAATGGAAGGAGAAATGGACCAATCACAGTGTTTCTTTCACTGGTATCTGGGCAAAGTAGCTTCTCTCAATGGGGGCAGCATTTCATTCTGGTTATAGTCTTAGCCCATCAAATGCCATTGAGTAATGGGCGGGATAATGTCGTTACATGTCCCAGGTATTTTGCAAATACTCTGAGGATGACATATATATGAGACATCGCTACTGAAAATGAGTGAGAGATGATAGAGGCAACAAATGGTTAATATTTCTAAACTCATAAATCACCCATTATATTTGTAAAAATTATCTGTTAGGGTATTTTTAAACTTACACAGAAATGTGTTTTTAACACATTTATTGTTCACAGTATTGCTGTTTAAACAGCCACGTTGCCTCCAGCGAGTCTGCAGACTCCTCCTCTGAAAGTGCTCATTGTGGTAGATACATGGACAATAGAAGTCGTTGACATTGTATGTTGTACAATCGGTCCAAGTGAAGGACCTGGATTCAGGTCCACAGTTCACCTCAGTATTACAGTATTACTTAATGTTACTTCCCATGGTCAGACACTGATCCTTTTGTCTCTTCTGTCTTTTTCAGATCGGATCCCTGCATCACGGCCTGGGCTGTGTAAGTACAACACACCACTGCATCCACAATAAAAGAATTCTGTTCAGATTGGTTGGTTTTATGGACCTGGACTTGGAGTTAAGACTAGATCTGGTTTTGGATGCGGACCTGGACATGGACAGGTCCAGGGCTTGAAGAGCTTGTTTGTTGATGGTGGTTGTTGTTGGTATAGTAATAGAATACTAGAGTCATGTAGTATTCCATCAGTACCAGTAAATACTACGACACTGATGGTGTGTGTGTGTGCAGGTTCTGTCGCTGCCTCACCGTCGACTGGTGTGCTACTGTCGTCTTTTTGAAGTACCAGATCCTAACAAGATGCAGAAGTTAGGACTTCATCAGAGGGAGATCTTCCTGTTCAACGACCTCCTGGTGGTGAGACGCCTCCTCTACCCCCCTCACACTTCCTCTCTTCGACTTCCTCCTATCCTGTCGCCATTTCCTCCCCTGTGTTCTCCCCCTGGCCGACCCCCCCTTTTTTGACCACCTCCTGTGGTTGTCGTTCTCAGGTAACTAAGATCTTCCAGAAGAAGAAGAACTCGGTGACCTACAGCTTCAGACAGTCCTTCTCCCTGTATGGGATGCAGGTCTTGCTGTTTGAGAATCAGTGTAAGTGGAAAAAAAAGTGTTTCCCTCCATGATGTTCTTTACCTTCCATTTTTAAAAAAAAAATAACCACATTCAGTGGATCGATTATAGACGTCATGCTATTCTTAAAACATGAGGAAATTTGATAAACTTTAAAAGATTCCATTAAGTTTTTAAACTTTGGGAAGAAATATTTTTTTCCCATACTAAGAGATAAAAAAAATTTACAAAAAAATGACAAGAGATTAGAAGAGAAAATGGCTTGATCTGTTGTGTGTTGTGACATTACGTAAACGCAATATCGGGAATGGAATTGTTATCCTTTTTTTAAATTTTTTTTATAATTTACATTTCTGAATTTCCAATGAAGAATTTTAAAAAAAGTCTAAAATACAAAAAAATCCGAAAAAATAAAAACAGTTTATTTTTTTAAGAAATAAATTTCCAAATTGTGGAAAATGTTCTAAATTTTTTATTTTTTAAATTCTTTTAATTATTGCAAGTCAAAAACAGAGTCTTTTTTATTTTCATTTTTAGATTTTAGGAAGAACGATGCAATTTAAGTTGCTCATTTTCTTCTATTGATTTTAAAATGAAATACAGGAAGTCAGATGACCACAACAGAACCATATCCCCTTTTTTGTTTGTGCGTTTTGAATTGTTTCTTTTTTGTCTTATGTGTTATTTTTGTCTCCTTTTGTTGTATTTTGTACTATATGTTGTATTTTTAATATATAAAATATATTTATTTTTTGTCCTCAAAGATTATCCAAATGGAATCCGGCTGACATCAGCCATCCCAGGTGCAGACATCAAGGTCCTCATCAACTTCAATGCCCCAAACCCCCAGGACCGCAAGAAGTTCACAGACGACCTGCGAGAGTCCATCGCCGAGGTCCAGGAAATGGAGAAATACAGGATTGAGTGTGAGCTGCTCTTACTTCCTCCCTCCACCCTCCCTCCTCTGTTAGCCTCAGGTTGTGCAGAGTAGAAACAGGTGTCGGACCGAGGGTGAAGCTCGTCGTTCCTGCACCAGAGAACAGGAATAGAAAGTTAAAGGAGAATCAGAAAAAGTGTTCAGCAGCAAAAGAGGTTGTGACCTGTGTAAACCTTTTTTTGTTTCTGTTTTCATCTCAGTCAGATCTGGCAACGCAGAGAGGAAATTCTGCTTAAAACAAAATAAATGAAACAAAATAAATTGTTAAAAAAATCAAAAGTGATTATTGGACAAAGCTTATATAAATAAATGATTCTCACTGATTGCAGTACCTACATTAATCCCCTAGGCGTCGCAGAATCACAGCTCATGTCAGCATCACAGTTGAGACAGATTTCAGGAGGTTTGAAGGTTCAGAGTCAGTTCT
Source organism: Paraplagusia blochii (assembly GCA_016785265.1). Lineage (NCBI taxonomy): Eukaryota > Metazoa > Chordata > Actinopteri > Pleuronectiformes > Cynoglossidae > Paraplagusia > Paraplagusia blochii. The sequence goes on from JAFBJS010007024.1 coordinate 107,683, forward strand.
AGCATACAGATATGGAGTCTCCTCCTCCAACTCCTGGACCTCTTCATCTTACCATCTACACCTTCTACCCTTCGTCCCACAGCTGAGTTGGAGAAGCAGAAGGGAGTGGTGAGGCCCAGCATGTCCCAGAGCTCCGGTCTGAAGAAGGAAGCCGGCAACGGCAGCATGAACCGGGCCAGTCTGGACGACACCTACGCCATGGGGGAGGGGCTGAAGAGGAGCGCCCTCAGCAGCTCGCTGCGAGACCTCTCCGAAGCAGGTACCTCCTCAGAGCAGTCTTGACTGGAACGGAGAACTGTTCTCCACCTCTCCTCCTCCTCTTGTTCTCTGTTATGAAGATGATGATGATAAAAATAGCAAAATGTTGTGTCACGACACCATCCATTGATTTGAAGTCGTCCTGTTCAAGTCCTGTAAGTCGTTCATGACTGGATGGTTTGACTGAGTTTGTCCTTTACGTTTGGTCCCGCCTCATACAGCCCATAGACTGGGCTGCAGTCCAGGGGCTGGGCCACAGGGTCCATGTTGATGAAGTTAAAGGTCCAGTGTGGAGAGGTGGGCGGGACAACAGGGTCTGAGGTTCCAGGGCTTCAGATTACAGTATTTTCAGAGAATACTCGGTACTATATAATGACTATATACTACTGTAATCTACTTTTGTCTTCTGAAGTGTACTGTAGTCTGTGGAAGTATGCTGTAGTCTACTGTAGTATACTGTAGTATTCTGTATTTTTTCTTCTGTAATGCACTGTTGTGTACTCTAGTTTACTGTAGTCTGCCGAAGTATGGTGTTGTATACTGTAGTATTTTGTATCCTTTCTACTGTGGTGCACTGTTGTGTACTATAGTTTACTCTAGTATCCTGTAGTCAACTGTAGTATACTCTAGTTTACTTTACTATACTGTAGTTAACTGTAGTGTGCTGTTGTGTACTCTAGCTTATTCTAGTATAATGTAGTCTATTGGAGTATACTGTAGTTTTTATAGTGTACTGCAGTGTATTGTAGTATACTTTTATATAATATAGTACACTGGGGTTTATTGGAGTATACTGTAGAACATTGTCACTTTTTAGGGTACTGTGTTGTACTGTAGTATCTTTTAGCTTTTTTAGTGGATCGTAGTATACTGTAGTATACTGTAGTGTACTTTAAGGTACAGTCTAGTTCACAGACCAGGTCAGTTGGTGAGATCTTGTTGGTTTGTCTCTTCATCATCTCTTTTCCCAGTCTTTTCTGTCACATATTGTTTTTCAATATACTGTACAGTTCAGATGTCTGACCTCTAGTGGTCAGTAACTATAAACCACACTGGACCTGTAGGTCAGATTATTTTTGTCTTAGTCCCAACAGAAGTGAATGAATATGGCCTGCAAGTGTCACTGTTGAGTAACTTTGATAGTCTTACATCCCATTACCATTCATCAGCTTTTTTGTTCTTTTCTTTTTTTACCTCCATGTTTCTTTGGACCATGAATATACGTCAGGTTTTATCGAGCTAGCGAGCGGCGATTAAAACCTGACGTATTTCCTTTTTACGTTTATCTGCGCTCCGATCGAACCCGACAAGCTCGTAGATCTTGGTTTATCCCTGGTCACCAGTAAGTGTCCATGGAGACACAGCCTCGCCGATCAACCTCGTCCATCACAGAAACCAACTGTGGCAAGTTATCAGGTGATCCAGTCAGGAGTCTGCCGCCCTGCTGGCAGCACCAGAAACTGTTCCTCTCCAAGGAGATAAGATAAGAGGGGTCAGGAAGAACTTGTAGGAATCCTCCGTCCTCCTTTTTTTGTCTGTTTGTCTGTCTGACTGTTTGTTTGTCTGACTGTCTGTCCTGACTGTCTGTCCGTCTGTTTTTTTGTCTCCAACACCAGACGTGGCACGTTAGTGAAGTCAGTGTTTCCGTTGGTTTTCATCCTCCATCCATGTGAACTGACAGTGTTTTCTTTCCTACACACATCAGGTGTTTTCTCGTCATGTGTGCTTCCTGCTCATGTCTCATTGGCTCCGTGTGCCTAACCACAGAGCTGTAAATGCCTGTCACAGCCCACGTCCAACCACCACTCTACTGCTTTTGATGTGTCCCTCGCTCCTCCCGCACCTCCTGCTCCTCCTCCTCTGTGAGGCTGAGGCTCCGACCTCATTCATCTACACAGCAAGACCAAAAAATTAGATTTTCTTTTCAATCTTAAAACCACATTTTTTGAGGTTTCCTCTCAACATCGTCCTCTTACTTTTGCTGCATTAATACGTTGCATTGTTTTTTATTTAATCTTGAGAAATTTTTTATGCTCATTATGTTCTTGTTTTGTAAACTTAGATCCTTAGTCTCTCTGTTCACATCGTAGACAGCCTACTATTGGTTATTGGCTACAGTGCGTCTGATTGGCTCAGTCATCGTAGCATCTCTTCTCTTTTCTTTGAGGTCTTTATTTTGTCTGTCTTAGATTCCCAACTCATATTCTCTGTAACTGTAGGTGAACGATAATACGGTTTGGTGGTTGATAACACGGGTAGAGTTCTAAAGGGGAAATATATAAAAAAAATATATTTGAATTTTCTTGTTCTGTCAGTCTTGGAATGGAAATACAGTGTTTTATATGCATATTTTTATTAATGTGAAAAAGTTTTAGAGTGGATCCATTCCCTCCACCCTCCGACCACCCAGCAGATGGAGCTGTTTACTCAGAGCAGAGGGTTTGTTTCAGCTCCATCCTTTAAAGTTCTCATTCTATGCAGATGACTGTAAACCTTAACCAGTTCCAGCTGGACTCCCTTATCCAGGGCTGAACCCAAATCTATTTTCGTATGTTTGCGAAAAAATCTGGACGAAATTTGTCGGATAACAAACCGGCTGAGCTAGGTTAGCATACAATGTAGCATCGGGTTAGAATATTTTTTTTCTTCCGATAATGAAAACCTGGGTTTCATCAAATTATATTTGAACTTAAAATTGTTATGGAGATAAACTGCTGTTTATCAAAAGGAAAGACACTAGGTGGCAGCATTGCAGCTCATTTAGTAAATCTTCTCCTCACACATTGATTTGTACCGGTAAAAAAATGGATATTGCCATATGGGACAAAATGCTAATATGGGACGTCGTTAACATGTAGCAAGTGTTCCTGTAGTTCTTCGTTTTTTTTTCTACTTTTCACCTCAAAAATAGTTCCAATATGTGGAAGAGGATTGTCGAGGCCTATCTTAGACTTTTGCATATTGCTTACATCAGCAGCCAATCAGAAATGTGAGCGAAGCTGTGACTCGAGAACAGTTCCACCCACTCACTCACTCACCGACTACACCACCCTCCACTCCCCAGACCTGACACCTTCCTCATGGCCACTCATAGTTTGACTGTCACCAACCATCACACTGCCCCCTGGTGGGATGGGAGGGCAGTCCCCCAAAGAAAAAAAAAAAAAAAAACAAGTCAAAGACAAAGGTGTGTAGTGGATCCAGGAGTGCTGTCCATCTCTAATCTGTGGTATTGCATGTCTCGGGCAGGCAAGCGGGGGCGCCGCAGCAGTGCAGGATCACTAGACAGCAATATGGAAGTAAGTTTGAAGCAGCTGGAATCCAAGCTCCTCTCTCTGTGATGATGTGCACTGTGACAACACACCATTTATTTTTGATCTCACACCTTTGCTTTAGACTCAGTTCATTGTTTGGATCATTTCTTTTCTGGGACGCCGCCCGGCCTTCTCCTCCGTTAGCCTGCATGCCTGGGTTGCCTGCCTCTGATCGTAGCCCTCCTTTTATTTTGGAAAGCCATAGACTTCCTGTTCTGGTCATGTGACATGACTGATGTACACATTACCTTCAAACAAGCATGACTACTAACCCCCTCCCCTGTACCCTACCACCCCTCGTTGCTTTGTCTCTGTCTTCCATTTGGTCTCATCCACACAGTTCTTCTGTTCAGTTCTTCTTCTCTATTCCTTCTTCTTCTGCCTCTTCTTCATCATCTTTTCGTCTTCTGTGTGGCAGGGGTCTAAGTATGGGACAAACCGGTCTCCTGCAGACCTCTCCCCCATCTCTGTCTGGGTCTCTGTATATTCCACATCTTCTCTTTGACACCCTAATGTTCGGGGAAAAGTTCAGTCTTACAGTCACCGCTCCACTGACTGGTTTCCATAGCGACTGTTGGAAGGTCATTCATCCATCCTTTCTCATCCCATGGATCCATGCTCAGGTGTCGGTCTGGAGTCTTCTCCTCCAGGTCCAGGTCCAGGTGTAGGTGGACAGGATAAACTTTTCTTCTAACGTCTGGTTAGTGACTAGGGCGACTAGTCACAGGGCTCTGACCTGTAGAGCAGTCGAATGCTAACGTGTGGATGAAGAGTCTGCCAGTCATGTTTTGCATGTGGAAACTGTTTCTCCATCCTGTTGCATGTCTGTCTCTGGGAGTCCTCAACACACACTCTCTCACACACTCTCTGACTGTCACTGAGATGGAACGTTGTCTTTCCTGGTCACTCCTCCTACAGTTCTGGAAAACACTTTCTGTAGACGTAGCCCTCCCTGGTCCTGAAGCTGAACTCTGGTCCTGGTTCTGGTTCTGCTGCTTCTCCATGAAAACATTTTATTTTCTCATCTGCATGCTCTAGAACATTTTGCTACTTGTTTATCTGAACTAAGATTTCTGCCACTCACACCCTTCTCCTACCCCTGCTGCCCCCAACAAGCCTTGGTGCCATGTATCTGATGGACCTGCTGTTACCTTTCTGTCCTGCAGGGGTCCATCATTAGCAGTCCGCACACTCGCCGGAGAGCTACTACGCCACGAGAGGGCGCTCCTCGCAGCCAACCCCCCGTCCCCAACTCGGCCTCCACCTCCATCCTGGGCTCACTCTTCGGCAGCAAGCGGGGTAAACCCCCTCCCCCAAGCCACGCCTCCTACCAGCAGGGTGGCCACCCCACCCTCATCTCCCACAAGCCACACCCCACCAACCTGCACCACACCGCGCAGGCAGCCCATGTGGCACAGGCCCAGCACCAGGGTCCGGTCCACCACCCGCAGTACTGCCAGGTGCCCCAGAATCCCCCACCCTACCACCACCATCACCACTACCACCCGCCCCCTCACACGCAGTACCACCAGCACCCAGCGTACGCTTCTCACTCGCACCATCCGCAGCCGGGCCATTACAGCCATCACTCATCGCACTCCCAGCACTCCTCGCACCACCACAGTCAGGCGGCGGGACCGGCCCCCGGAGGACCCAAACCCAAACACAGTGGCATCAGCACCGTTGTGTGACGCTGCCCCCAGTGGAGAGAGAGAGAGTGAGTGACTGAAGGAAGGGGCAGAGCCTACACCAAAGGGACCGAGCGACTGACCGACAGCGGAACATCCCGGGCTGTCCACTGTGTTTTTGGAACCAATCTCATGCAGTTACCATTTTCACCACCAGGTAGCACTAATATACAGAGAAGAAACCTGACTAAGATCTTCCACTGGGGGCCTTTACGTTTTTCTGACAGTGTGCTACCTGGACCCCCATAGATTTTACTACATCAGCAGGAACGTCGAAGAGGCGAGAAAAAAAAAATTAGTCGACCACGTTGACTCGATCTTTTTTCGCAGCGACGACAACAAAGTGGAGGTTCTCGTCTGTACATTGTTAACATAAGACAGTCCCTCCTCGGGGGGGCGACCTTCATCATCGTAGATCTAGTGCTGTATTTACTGTAGATGACAGCTGTACGTGTCGTCTCCTAGCGCTCATATAAATGTGCCAACAATTGAAACATAATCTATTTAGTCCAGACTTCCTGTACAGTCAGTTGTGCGTAAAGTCATTTGTAAGATTAAAGTTACAATTATATTATTATCATTATTATCAGGAATGGATGGGATCAGTATTAGACTGAGCCTGGGCCCGGGACAGAGCCAAGGGACGGGGCCTCTAGATGGCGCTGTCTCACCGCTCCGTCCACAGACTCGCCTCTTCCCGCTGTGGCTGCACTGGCTGGAAAAACAGCCAGCAACTCGTGGCTCTGCGTTCCAAACGTGGCCACATGGAACGCTCATCAGGTCCAGTCTATTATTATAAACAACAGCGCCCCCTCCTGAAATCCTCCAAACAACAAAAACACTTGTCCACATTTTCCCTCTTTGGCCTTCATTGATTTTTTTTTTCTCAATGATGAAGTTTGGTGAGTGGATAAAAACACTTTACTCATTTAGTGAAGTATTTTCATTTTCACCTGTTTTCTATCATTTGTGCAATATCTCTGTTTTGATTTTGTACCTTGAGGGGGCGCCGTAGTTTTTTTTTTCCATGTTGTTATTTATTTATTTTTCTCCGCCCTCGTTGTAATGTTTTGTTAAAAGGTAGAGAACGTGGAGATCGTTAAAACGTCCCCCCAAAATATTTTTTCTTTAATTTTTTGCATGTGGTGTTGTTGATGCACGGCTGCGGCCGAACATCGTCCGACGAATCAGTGTTACTATAACAAGTGCAATCATGATCAGAAATTTGAGACTTATATTAGGAGCTGAAGTCAGAAAAAGATTCAGGGGGAAAATCTTTTTTTTGTTTCAGAAAAAAACAAAATATATATATATATATATATAGAAATACTTATATGATAAATAGTGGAAAGAGGAATGTGTGTATATATTTTAATAAAGGAAATGCTTCTCTATGGGCTGAACAAAAATATTTTGCTGGATAAGCACATGATGAGAGGACTCTTTCATCGTAATAAACACACCATGCAAACTGAACCACACCTTTCTACGTCCTGTCAACTCCAGCGCGTGACAGTCGTAGTGACAGACGTGGGTTTGTCCCAGTGTTGATCCTGTTGATGTGTTTAACGTCCCCAAGGAGTCCAGCTCCGCCTGAGAACTCAGAGGGATCGGTACCCACGACAGTGACTTCTCACATCCTACTTGTTCTTTCTGTTGATTCCATGTTCTTGTTCTGGTCCTGTTATTTTTTTTTTATATCCTGATCAGGGATGTCCGATAAATCGGTCGGCCGATATGAGTATCATTATATGGGTATTGTTTTTGCCTCCAAAAATGAAGATCCAATGACACAATTCCTGGACTTTGGTAAATCTACTAGAATCACACATCGGATTCTGATACGTTTACCTCAGTTTTGGGGGCAAACGTGGGCATTTATCAATATCGGAATCGGAGAATTGAACAATATCGGCTGGAGTTAATATCAGACATCCCTAATTCTGAAACATGGGGATAATGTGAGGAGGGTGAGAAATGGGGGCAGGGTTTTTTTCTGTGTTTTGTAGTGCTTCCAGTGTGAGACAAAACCCCAACGATGCACTGCATGGTCCGATGCACCGCGTGTCCTTTTCACTGTGAGCTGATTGGAAGAGGGGCGGGGCCAGGGTTGGGATCAAGCTATTAAATCAGAGACTTTTGTTTTGACTGTCGTTGGTGTGTCCTTGATGTCCTGCGTTAGTTCGATAGTTACCCCTGACATCCTGCCCCCGACAGCATGCTTCATCCCTGAAAGCCATTGGGTAAAACACCAGCGCTGAAAGCGTTGGGTCACTGAGGATGTAAATATGTGGGTCGCGGGTGTAAACTGGTCCACTTGATGGAGCTGTAAAGGGACCAAACGGTTTTGAAGGAACGTGATGTAATATGTATATGATCAGCACTTCTGGTGTCTACATGTTTGACCGGGTGTATATATACAGTACAGTTCTGGTCATCGCAGTGCGGCACAGTGACGATGGTACCGGAACATATCGATGGTCTGATATCATTAGTTGTAGAAATTTCAAAACAAACAGAGACTGTTGGACAGATTTACACACACACACACATCCTGCCGCAAGCTGATGAGAAGGGACAGGAAGTGACATCATCATCATCATATCTGTACAGTACGTAGTGAGTCAGTCCGATCCCCGTTATTGTAAAACTACAACTGTGACCATGTTGAGAACGAGAAATAAACAAATATATGACTCATGGTACACAGATGTGTGTGTGCTCTCCTTCTGTTGACGTGTGTGTGTCCGTGTCCGTGTCGTCGGAGGCTGTGGTCAGACGTCGGGATGATGTCACCGTCCAATATGGTGCACCAAAGAACGCTCCACTCTTTCTATATGAGATCTTCATGATGTCACTTCCTGTCAACACCCTGCTGCCTCCAGTGTGTAGCCACGCTCATTTAGCATATGTACATAAACGGAGTCTTTATCTGTGGTGTGAAATGTGGGGAGTCAGCCCTCAGATGACTGCAGCGCCCCCTGTGACTTGGACGATAAGGTAAATTCTGTTTTTTCTACGTTTTGATGTCAGTGCTATATTTTTGTATGGCTAATGTGATAATAGTTTGAACATATTTTGTATGCAGTGCCTCAATTGTCCACATGGTGGTGTTTGGTAAAATATAAAAAATAAAATCCTTGCAGGACAACCACCAGGGGGCGTTAATTGCTAAATGATACACTGCAACAGTGGTGAGGAGGACCTTTCTGGTTTGCTTGGGTGATGGACAGATTGACAGTTGAGGTCAGACAGGCGTCTCCATGGACGATAATGTTTGCAGATGACATTGGTCTGCAGTCAGAGTAGGCAACAACTACAACAGAACCTAGAAGGGTGGAGGAGAGAAGAGGAATGAAGGTCAGTCGTAGCAAGACAGAGTACATGTGAGAATGAAAGGGAGAACAGGGGAATGGTGGGGTTACAGGGAGTAGAGGTGGAGAAGGTGGAGGAGTTTAGGAACTGAGGGTCAACTAAGAGTGGAGGAGGTAGAAGACAGGAGACAGAGCTGGAGGTGGAGATGGAAGAGTTAAAGATGCTGAGGTTCTCTTTAGGAGAGACAAGGATGAACAGGACCAGGAATGAGGTGATTAGAGGAACAATACAGACAGGAAGGTTCGGAGAAAAAGCTGGAGAAGACAGATGGTTTGAGATGGTTTGGAAACGTTCGGAGGAGGGACAGTGGAGACATTAGTAGAAGAATGATCCTAGAGATGGAGCTATGGAGGTAGAGTCAGAGAAGAAGATGGAGAGAGCAGGGAGAGATGGAACAGAAGGATGATTCGCTGTGAAACTCCTGCTAAAGGACCAAAGGAGAAGAAGATAAAAAGATTTTCCAGTGAAGACATTCTTAGTTGAGTGTTACATAATATATGTATATTATAAATGTATAATATATAATATATAATAATTCTTTGAACCAAACTAGACAGTTTAGAGTTGATCCTAAACCTACTGTCCCGAGCTGCGGTCTATAAACCGGTCCAGTCCCCCGTGACGTCACTGTTACCTTCTTATCTCCTCACAGCACATGGACCACGTCCTCCACATGAACGCGCCCCACCTGCGCGCCGTCTCCGGGGCTTTCTGTCGGACTGACGTGGTTCTGTGATGGTTCTGACGGTACCGAACCAACGATGGGCGACACCGGGGGTCCGGGGAACTGTTTAAAGGACAGCGGTTTTAGAAACGTTCCAGGTAGAGTGACTTTTCTTCGTTGTTTCCCCTCGAGCTACGAAACGTTGACGATTTGTTTTCATACATGTTCCCGCCATACGTCAGATGTGACGTTTGTTCTGGTGTTTTCTACGTTTCACGACGATACGTTGGAGGATTTTTGTTAAAATATGAAGTTTTAGTTTAAAAATTTGGACTTTTTGTTAAACATGCAGTTAAACTAAGTGTAGTATTGGTATCGAAACCGATAATTAATTAAAATATTCGATAGTCGTAACTCGAAAACATGTTTTCTCTTACGACCAACACCATCACTGTCGCCCGGGTACTTTCCTGGAGTAAGTCAAATAAATAAAACATTTTTACGTCATATTAGCTCATACAACTGTAAACTGTCACCTATAACATCTTATGATACCAGTTAACCTTTAACTGGTCAGTCATTCTTCAGTTTAGTCTGTTCACAGCAGACCTCGTTAGTCCATCTGCTCGTATCTCGAATGCGTTTTCTCCATTAAAATATAATATATATATATATATATATATATGTATATATATATATACATATATATATATATATATATTTGTTGTAGCCCCAGAAATATACTATTAATAATTTAATTAAAATGGAACATTGAAACATAAATCTAAACAAAATTGTTATCATTTAAAAAAAAATTTAGGTTATTGTTGTAAAAACTGTTGAACTAATCAGGTCACAGAGAATGAGTGAGACTAAGTGCAGGACCATTTTTTTTTTTATAATTATTTTTGTTTTATTAAACAATGGAACTGAACACAAGTAAAAAAAACAATCAACCACCAGATTAAAAACTTGAAACTTTTGAAATTTTAATAACATTAAAGATTAATTTTAACATTAATGGATTAAATTTAAGATTAAAGATTAAATTTCTTTTTTGTCATCGTGACAAAAGGAACTTTGGCCTCTGCATTTGGCCTCACCAAAGTGAGCAGCTTTTAAGTGCCCAGGTAGCAGTGTGTGGGGTACCGTGCTCAGTGCACCTCAGCGGTAACTTGCCGCTAGGGGGATTCTAACCAGGGGCCTTGCGGACCCGAATCCGCTCCCTTAACCACTAGGCCACCAACTGCCCCTGACAATACATTTCATATTCACATTATCGTAGCTCAAACGGCCACAGCGTGTCAACAGACTCCTCCTCTGAAAGCGCGGCGTCTGATTCATCAGAGCACAGGTTCCGATAGATCTTCAAGGCTTTGACCAACTACAAACTTCTTTCTTCTTACGATGTCGTTCAAAGACTCTACCCTCCTGACACTGAAGATCAAGGAAAGAAGATAGATGTCGCTATTGAGTTCAAACCTGATATCAGTTAGA
>JAFBJS010007024.1:118520-141895 GCA_016785265.1 Paraplagusia blochii
AACAGTTGAGCCCAAGTATCTGAACTCCTCCACCTTCTCCACCTCTGCTCCTTGTAACCTGTCTCTTATACACATCTATAACATTAAAGATTAATTTTAACATTAATGGATTAAATTTAAGATTAAAGATTACATTTCTTTTTTTGTCATCGTGACAAAAGGAACTTTGGCCTCTGCATTTGGCCTCACCAAAGTGAGCAGCTTTTAAGTGCCCAGGTAGCAGTGTGTGGGGTACCATGCTCAGTGCACCTCAGCGGTAACTTGCCGCTAGGGGGATTCTAACCAGGGGCCTTGCGGACCCGAGTCCGCTCCCTTAACCACTAGGCCACCAACTGCCCCTGACAATACATTTAATATTCACATTATCGTAGCTCAAACGGCCACAGCGTGTCAACAGACTCCTCCTCTGAAAGCGCGGCGTCTGATTCATCAGAGCACAGGTTCCGATAGATCTTCAAGGCTTGGACCAACTACAAACTTCTTTCTTCTTACGATGTCGTTCAAAGACTCTACCCTCCTGACACTGAAGATCAAGGAAAGAAGATAGATGTCGCTATTGAGTTCAAACATCCTGATATCAGTTTGTAACAAAACCCCTCTTTCCTACAGGATGTCTCCTGACAGAGGTCTAGCTGTCCACCTCCTGGTCCTCCTCCTCTTCACACCCACAGCCCGTGCAGCTGGTCCTCAGTGCCGGTGTTCAGTCCAGTCCCAAGAACACCAGGTAAACTGCAGTTCTCTGAACCTGGTGGAACTTCCTGAGCTTCCTCCTGAAACTACGGAGCTCCACCTCCAGAACAACCTGCTCACCTCAGTGTTCCCGGGCCGGTTGGACCATCTGCTGGGTCTGAAGGTGGTCTCCCTCCATGGGAACATCTTCCACTGTGACTGTCAGATCCAGTACCTGAGAAACTGGCTGCTGAAGAACCGACAGATGGTTCTCGAGGAGCCGGTCTGCACCAGTCCCAGCTCTGTGGCCAACACCGCCATCAGTCAACTGAGTGATGACCACTTCACTTCCTGCAGCCCAGTCCAGTGTTCTGGTGGAGCTGTTGGTGCAGTGTTGGCCATTATTCTGGGCTGTGTCCTGGTTCTTCTGCTGTGGAGCCTGAGTCTGGCCAGAACCTCCACCTTCACTCTTGTCATCCACCACAGAAACTCACGATTTCAGAAAGAATTTCTGCCCTCGTTGAGGCCCAAAAACAGGAAGAGACTGAACACCGTGGGATCAGAGGTCAGTGTGGACCGGAGACTGGACCCGGAGTCTTTGACAGAAGAAGAGGACCTACAGAGACCGCTTCTCAACATGGACATCCTGCCACAGGTTTTGGACGTGTTACATAGGAAGCACAATATAAAGATAAAGTTGGTCTGAGAGGAAGAACTGGAACTGGAAGAACGGATCAAGAACCTAAAGGACTGAAGGTTCTTGGGTCTCCTGACAGACTCCCAGCTGAAATTAGTGGACCAGAACCTGAGCCAGAGTTTTCAGTTCTTTTGATTTCCTTCATCCATAGATAATTCATCTGTCTTCTACATTTTGGATAATTACTCTCAATACTCTTGATACATGTTGAGACCATTGACTAGGTCACTGGTCTTACCTACATCCGCTAACTTCTTCAGAGGTCCGCTCCGGTCACTAGCATAAAGCATTACGGCTAAACTGAAACCAACAAAGCTAGCACAATCGAGAGAAATCAAGGTTCTTAGCTAAGCGTCAAAGATCTGGAGAAGCTATAACGTCAGAGAAGAAAAGCGGTGACTTTAACGGACAGGATTCCTACTGAAATATGGATTTATTACCACAAGTTGTTCCAAAGCACCGAGCCTGCGCCCAATGAGCATCTCTCTGAGGCCGACAAAGGACAAGCAGAAGAAGATGAATGACTGAATGAATTAACTTCTTGTCCAATAGCCAAAGAAAGCCTTTACCTTGACCATGATGGAGACCTGGAGAATCTTCACAGATACGTTTCACCAATATCTGGACGTCAATGGAGGATTTATATTTATTGTTGTTTTTATCTTGTATGTAAATAAATGATAACTTTTACTTTACAGTAAGTGGGTGATGACATCACAGTAACGCACATGACAACACACTCAGTGTAAAATATCAATGGCAGTCCAACAGTATAGACAGAGGGCAGTATTATTGCACATGAAACAGTTGTTCTTGTTACAGTAACGGTTCGGTACAGTACAGTACATCTATGCATAGGTTCTCACGTGGTAAACGCTAAGGTAAAAAGTCCAAGTAGGACTGAAGGAATAAAAGAGTTTTTGTTGAAAACACAACAACTTGACTGGCATTGGTAGGATGTAAAACACAGCCATCAAGAATATTGAAATAAATGAAGGAAATACGTTAAAATATGATAAAATATATCACAAGGACAGTACCAGGAACCAGCAGTAAGTGTTGAAGTTTCTGAGGTTGACTGTCAGTACCTGTGACCAACTGTCGTCTATGTCTGTCTTCATCCGCTGGTGCAACATGGTCCACAGTGTTAGGTTGGCCTCTTTCTTATGAACTGATGGCCGAAGGAGAACCTCTAGCTTGGAACAAAGTTCTCCTGCTCAAAGATGATGTCAATGGCCTCGGCCACGTCCTTGACCACGTGGCCCGGTTCCACCAGCCCTGGGTCAAATCTGAAGTCCCGGTGTCCGTGAAAGGCTGTCTCCTGGACGCAGTGATTCAGGTCTGCAGAGGGATTGTAGATGCCTGTGCAGACCAGGACAGACTTACAGCAGGTGGCTGAGGGCAGCGCCAGCTCGCTCTCCCACAGGCTGTCCATGTCCTCCTCCCGTGGCACTGCGGCTGTAGACCCTGTGGCCGCCGCCACCTTGGCAACAGCTTTGTTCTTCCTGGCCGCTCTCTCCTCCAGGTGGCGATTGTAGAGATTGGCACCGTAAACATCCGTCATGAGGTTGTCCCTTGGGGTCAAAAAGGGTGGGTCAGAAATTGACAAACTACAGTGGTTCTTCAGGATACCAGTTCAGTGCGTCCAACAGTAGCTCTCCTCATATGTCCACTGTATTTTCCCCCTTAAAAAGGTCTAAAAACCTATACATTTGTTCCAGCCCCAAAAAATATACTATCAATAAATTAAATTCCCATGCTATCTCAGCATCTTAGCATAGATATAAACAAACATATTGACAATATAAAATATTTATAGTTATGAAAGTATTTTATATTCACTTTACAAAATTGCAATTATTAACCATGCAGCTGAAAACGGTTGAGATAGAGTTAGGACCACTAAGTATAGGAGTTTTATTTGAATATTTTTTGTTTTATTAAACAATACAACTTTTAATAAATTCAGAACTTCTCTAATCCATTTCTAAATGAAAGATTAACAGATTTATTTTATAATTTATATATATATGGATTTTTAACGCTTTTTAATTTTACTCCTAATAAAGAGGAGACTTCACATCTTCTTCAAGTATATTTATATTATTATTCCCCCCAAGATGCAGTTCTTACCCCACAGTGTAGAGGGAGGTAACTGGCAGTTTCCATTCCCGCCTCACTGCCTGGGTCCTGACGAGGTATTCTGCATAGTGGTAGGTCAGCTCACTGGGTTTCCCCATCAGAGCCTCGTACTTCAGCTCTTGGCCCGTTATCTTCTTGTAGATGTTCTCGAGACACACCAGGAACGTTCCATGACCGAACCTACATGGGACAGAGGTATTGTCAGTGATTTCAGGGCTGAGTCGACGCTGGAAATGTTATTGGATGTTTTGTGTTGAAAGGTTACCGTGGCGACTGGGCCTCAGCCATCCACATGAGGTCCATGTTGCAGGCCAGAACCGGCAGATGAGACGTCATTCTGGGTTGGTGGACACTGCTGAGGTTACCGTTGGTCAACAGGACGTCAATGATCAGCTGCAGGTTGGTCTCCCATCTCACCGGCTCCCCAAACAGAACCACAGCTGCGTGTTGGAGGACAAAGTAAATCAGACCTGTTTGGCTCCTCACCAAGAGAAGAACCTGAAGATGAACTGACAGGTTCATACCTTCAACCTTGGGGAGGTTCACAACAGGACGGGACTGGAACATCAAATAGATAAACATTAATCAAATAAACATTGATTTAAACAAATATATTGATAATGTAAAAAAAATTAATAATATAAATAAAATTTATATTGTGCGAGTTTCTCTCTAGGAGAGCGAAAGATTAAATTCTATTATTTATATATATAAATGAAGATAAATTTGATGTCAAAATTTGATAAGCTAATAAATTAGATGGGTCACCTTTACAGGAGGAGACAATTGAGTGTCCTTCTCTGAAATTGCTTATTCATTGTTAAGATAATGTGACTACAATAGTTTGTTCCTGACAGCATTAAACTGGAGACATCTCTCTTAGCCAACATCATCAAACTCCAACATGTCTTACAGGCAGTTTGGGTCTCCTGTTGTGGTCCACCATGTCCAGCAGGGGGTACAACTCCCTTAGCATCTCAATACTGACAACATTCTTAAAGCCCAAACTGGAAAGAAAAAAAAACTTTCTAAGAATTTTAAGGAATGAACAGATTATTTCAAATGACTCATTGTCAAACTTACTTTTTAGCAATCTCCAGGACTGGTCCTTGGCCTGACACCAGGACACACTTGTCATGGAACTTCTTAAACATCCTCAGAGGACTGTGTGACATGACAACCTGATCTTGGCAAATCTGCAAACAGATTAGAAAGAGAAAAACGGTTGGCAGTAAACAGGAAATGGTTGTTGATCCCTAAAGAAAACACTTTTTTGGTACTGTTGGAGGACTTGCCGGCACTCCCAGGATGTAGGAGAGCTGTTCAGCCTTCGTTTGTCGGAGACAATTCCCTGCATTGGTGACAAACACAACTGGCACCACAAACTGTCCCTGAGAGTCCACCAACTTCTCGAAGGCCTTTCTTGCGGCAGGGATAGGCAGCCTCCCCCGAACAAGAACGCCATCGATGTCAAACAGCAGCCCAAACCTGGGCTGAGGCTGCAGAAAGAAAAGGACACACTCCAGTAAAATAGATTCCCTTCTAACAAAATGTTCCAAACCCTCGGGTGTATGTATGTTAGTCCATGTGACATTGGATGAGAGTGCTATTAGAGCTGTGTAAACACTCAGAATTTAGTTCCACAGTGAGAACTGATCTGTTTGTAAAAATTATGTTTCATTACGTCAGAAAACAGTGTTAGCTCTGTTACCTAAGTCAATAGTCACCAACTTGGTGGCCTTCATAGACTATATAAGGTCCAGCTTAAAACAACGGTACTGAGCTTTTTGAGCCAGTTACACCTATATTGATTCTAGTGGGTGCAATGATGTTAGTCAGACTGTCTGAACGTCTCAGAACCTTTTACGATTACATTGTTCAGTGAGTCTGTGTTAAATAAGTTGCTATTCATATGTACTGCAGGTCGTAAAGTAGCTCTTAGTGTCCATGTCATATGAGGTTCGGGTTTGGACATTTTCTTTGTCTTTAAACAGTAGACATCAGAGTAGACCACTGGATTCAGGGACAAAAAGTGTTGAAAGAAATATGTTGTAAATGGGATGGAAACAAAAACATGTTGACATGTTGGGTGAGGAAGGAACATTTTTCATAAGGATGATACCATTTTCATTCGCAACACAGACTATTAAATACATTTCTGACACAGTTACAGTGTCATACCCATAACTTCCCGAAGAATATTCCAGAGGGATTTATAACGTCTATCTAGCTATTTATCTAATTATTTATCCTTTAAAATACCATTAGATAATGCAATATACTCCAGGAAAATATGTGTGCTAACATTTGAGCAAAATGTTAGCACTTGTGCTCAATGATTTTAAGTTTTCCATTAATGTAGTTAAACTGTTTTTTTAATTAGAATATACCGTTTATACCAGACTTCCAAGATGTATAATTATATTATTACATATTCTTTCTTAACTTAAAACATAAATATGTTAATGCTAATATAATAAATTAATGTGATAGGAAAAAAAGACAAGCATTTATCTCGTCGTAAAAGGGAACCTATAGCATAATTTTTTCGTTTGTCCTAAAAGTTATTTCACCCTGTTGTTCCTAGCTAATGCGGTTCTACAAAAACATCGCTCCTTTTGCTGGTAAACAACGCTACAGATGCCTGTCTCCGTGACGTCACGTCCGGTACTGTTTTTTTCTCTTCTAACAATTCCACGTCTAGCCCCGGTTACATGCAACGATGCCGGAATAAAAGCAATGTCGATGTAGCCGACTGTTCAACGACAAAGCAGCATAAAAAACAAACATCAACGTCGCCATGACGACGAGCGCTCGCTCCAAGTAGGACAAACCGTACCTGAGTTCCGCAAAAGCCGCACCGAGAACCGACAACCGTGGCTTTTCGTCTGGCATGACGGTTACTCAGGGCGTGAAAGCCCCGGTAAAACGCCAGAAATCCCCTCATCTTTCTTTATTCATCCCAGACGCTCAAGTATTTGTTAAAATTCTATAAAATTAAATAAAAGAAGCCCGTTAGCATGAGCTAACTCGTTCTGTTCGCTCTTGGTTTAGCTTCTTTTATTTTTTTCTCGCCTGTTATTTGACTGAACGAAACCCGATGACGTCATAGGACGAGGAGGAAAGGAGAAAAAGGGGGATGGAGGGGAGGTCAGAAGAAGGAGAATAGAAGGAGGGGGCGACTGCTGCTTCGGCACTGAGAACAAGAAAAACTCGCGCTGCACTGGGTTGCCAGGTCCCATTATTCTAAGCAAAATTAAAATTATTAAGTTCAGTCTTTACTCTGGTTTTCGTCGCCCCATTTACGAAAAAACACGATCGTTTGGCCCGGAACGGTATTTTGGGGGGGCCCACCATAAACAACCCAAAACATACAAACATTTTGAATTTTGTGATCAGGGCCCCAAGCAACTCCCGGGTTTGCATGTCCTCAAGCACCGCCCCGGTACCTGGCTGCTGCATCGTACCACACTAAAAACACACAAAATGAAAACGATTTTGATGGTGTACTTGATGTTTGGTCAGTTTGACATTAACTTTTGCTATTTTTGTCCAAAAGCTTAATTTTCAGATACCAATACTGATTCCGGAAAATTAGTTTAGTTGTTGCCAATATCACAGAAATATGCTAATATTGGCTTGATAATATTGGTCGGGAAATGGGGAAAATGTGATAATTCAGTGATATTGTTTGTTTATCTCTGATAGTGAAAATCCGACAACAGAATGCCTGGATTTCGCTTGTTTTAAACATAAGACACTAAGTCGTTTTGCCCAGTTTTTGGGGCCAACAGCTGCATATAGCCAGTTAAATAAATATCTAACCAATATAATGCAGTTATGTCTAAAAGCTGTGGACCAAATTTACTTTTCCACAACGTTTCTCGTGAAATGTCAAATAAATCCAAAAAATAGGTGTAATTGCCGGGACCTCGATACTTTATGGTAATTTCACGGCTAGTTAGCCTGTCTTTTCGATGTGGTTGCCACATCCGCTTATTGTAAACGAATTTAGACTGATTTTGTCTAAATTCTCTTTAATATCGTAGCATTTATGGAGTAACTTATTCACTTATTTACATTCGTCCCAGTACATTTTTCCACAGAGATGCCTTTTTCTACCATTAAGCAACCGAGTTATATTTAATTCATTAAAAGTCTGACACGGACCTGGGATTTATGTGCCCTTTTTTAGGATTGGTTATCGTGAAGGTTGGGGTTCCTTTTATAAACCTTGTTGCTTAATATGAGAGTCAGATCTGGCAACACCGTCTGCGGGCTCCCGCAATTATTGCGCTGCCATTTTAGGAACCGCTGCATCCCTAGAAGTGAGCTCAGACTCGAGCGTCAGTGCACGCGCGTCAGTGAACATCCCAGAGTCAACGTAGCTCGACGTCGTCCCTTCATTGATCACGTGACCCTCATCGATCGCGTTTGATCCTTTGCAGTTGTTTCTTTCACATGTTTTTAGTTTGTACTATAACAATAAGTGACAACTTGGTTCCCGGGGCAATGACTTCGTACTTGCGCCCCCCCCCCAACCATTTTCTCCACCCCTCCTCCACCTGTTCTATTTATAGCACATAGGACTTGGTTGTTGTGCAGTGAACCCCCGCCCCCCGCTGATGTCACGTGCTCTAAAAAGGTGCTGCAGGGACCAAAACATTCTTCTAAACCGAGCCCAACCACCGCTCTGCTCTTCAGTAAACAACAGTATTTCTGTTTTAAAAATTGGACATTTTCATTCACTATTGTATTGAAAATGAAAACAGTGAAATGGTGAGGTTACAAGGGCAGAGGTGGCAAAAAGAAGTACTTTAGAAACTGAGGCTCAAACGTTGATTCACTCTGGAAATCCCTGAAAAAGAGAAGTATCTCCACACTTTCTCCAATAATCTGCAGAATTACCTTGGTGAAATGTAAATTCACGCTTTTCCAGTCTGGCTCTATTTAACTTCCATACTGCTGCCCACTCTTTTCCCATTCTACCTTCCACTTAGTTCTTATATACAGTATATAGGGTTGAATGTGTTTATTGGCCGCGTAGATACAGAGCTGAAGTAATCCTTCCATTTTTATTGGAGTCATTTAAATGCCCTTTAAAACCAGTCTTACGGCTGTTTACTGAAGTCTGGTTTATCTTATCAATGACTGTAACTGGAGATCAAATTTCTCTTTAAACAACAATTATCTTTTATTTTATGTAGTGTGAAATATGACATATGTGATTGTCAATATTTAAGGACAGCTGTGAGTTCCATTCGTGAGAAAATTCCTTATATTTATGTAAATAAGAGCAAAGGTTTTCAAACTGTGCTTTACATGTTAATTAGGTTTCAGTGCCTTTTCTTTTCTATCTCCAAAGTATCACTTCACAAGATATCAATAGTTTTTCCTTACAATAATGAAAATCCTTTAAGTCAAACTTACATACATTGGGTTCTGAGATGTTTTATCTCAGTTTTGGGGGCAAATGGCAACATATATCAGGATCAGTCAACGTTTGGACAATATCTGAATATCCGCTAATGTTAATACATGACTTCCCTTGGAAACATATGTTCAATGTACAAATTGCCCCTCCTAGAAACCTGTAGCTCTTCTCGGTCTCGGTGTTCAGCATGTAGATAAACATGACTCCAACTAATAAGAAGCAGCCGTGAATGAAGAAAAGTCAGGACACTTCCCCCGTGCTCCTCCAGCTTTATTGATAGTTAAAATTACATTTCTATTTTCAAGGACTTCAGTTACACTTTTCCTTCCGACTTAAAAACTGAGTACAAGCAAATGGTATTTATAGATTAGTCTAAGTGATATTGTACAAAAATAACATTTTTGATTTCTGTGAAAACATTGTTTTAAATCCCGAGGTAACTCCTAATTCTTCTGCTCTGACGACTGCGTCTGATGTTCGATTTCGCCAAGGTGCAAAAAAACAAAAAAAAAAAAGAAAGAAAAAAAAAAGTAATTCCAAAGCCATTTTAGAAATAATGTTTTTTTACCTTGGACTTGTTTTAATTTGTAAACAGATTACTATAAAAGAACAAGTTTCTTTCACGACCTTCAATCGTTCTTCTAAACCTTATAACATGTGGTATGTCTTCCTCAGCTGCCCTGCTGAAATGCATCATGTTATGAAATGTTTCCATGTCAAACTCTCTTGACCAACTCATTCCACTAAACCAAAATAACCGCACGAGGAAGTTTGGTTCCTACTGACTCCCTGCTCCTATCTTGTTTAACCGAGACTCACGTCCACGAGCTCAGAGTTGGCACTGATGCCCGTGTGTGTCGTCCCATTTATTTCTCTCTGATCACCAGTGGCTTGGAAAGGGGGAGTTCTTTAACGAAGCATTATACATAACACCGCTACCAAACTAAAACATTTTTGTATTGAATGCAGAATGATTTTTTTTTCACCCCTTTCTTTGTATTTCATATCAAGAGGCTCACTGGCCCGGGACTAGCCTCTGTTAGCCAACCTTTGGCCAGTGAAGAGGATTCAGAGAAAATAATACAACCAACCATCAATCTGAAAAAAAGGAGGGGCAACAGAGCGCACTGTTTATGCGGTGGCTTCAATGGTACAGTCTTTTGCCAGGTGGCCGGCCTTGCCGCAGTTGTAGCAGCTGGCCTCCGTGGATTTGCTGCAACGCACGGCCACGTGGCCGATCTCGCCACACCTAAGGAGAACGAGAAAGAAAAAGACACCAGATTCAAACATACAGTTTTTCCACTTTTTCTTTGTGAAACCCACTGTGCACTTTGCACTAAAACGTCTGAGAGCTGACACTCACCTGTAACATTTCACCTTATCGCAGAGTTTTTGGATGTGACCAAAGCCACCACAGCAGTAACACTTCTGCTCGTTGGCATGTTCGCAGTCACGGGCCACGTGACCAGCCTTGCCACAATTGTAGCACAGCTGCTCTCTCTCCTTTTTGGGCTCCTTGCAATCCCGAGAGATGTGACCAATCCTGTGACAGTTGTAGCAGGCTGCCATCGAAGAGAAGGAAAGATGATTATTATTTTGTGGAGATTCTCATATCGTCCTGGTCTGCTATCCAAAGAGATTTATTGTATAGTGGATTTCTTCTTGGAGCTCGGAAGATATTTATTTCAACAAATAATGTAGCTATTAACTAAAGATTTTAATATAAATAAATAAAAATTGAGAACAAGCGTACCATCCTCAGTATGGCAACAATCCTTGGCTATGTGTCCTTGGTTTCCGCAACGAAAGCAGTGTGTATCTGTAAGACATGATAAAAAAAAATCTGTCAAACAATTTCATAGAAATGTTTGAAAGTTAATTCCCCAACATTTGTGTGGTGTGGAGTAAAAATTTACCCTTGCATCGCCCCCGACCCCTGCCACGTCCACGGCCATTGGGGCAGGACTTGACCCAATGGCCAGAGCGGCCACAGCCAAAACACTCACTGCTGCTGCTCATCTCCATGGTCTGCAAAAAACACAAACAGTGGTGTTATTAAGACATATGGAGGATTCTAGGAATTTCATTAGCCAGACCAGACTAGACCTAGTACTTCACAGTCTGGTGTTGTTTCAACAGGTGATGCAAAGCCTCTGTTATCCTGAATATTAGCACATTAAGTAAATCTATACCTTTTGGGAGCTACTATTTTAACACCTACAGTGCTACTGACATAGTTTTGTCATCCAAGCTGAGAGGTTGGGGCGTTAACAACATAAAATGGAAGGCTACAAACTAAAACATCATCTACTAAATCACCAATGCAGCACTTCTTTTCAAATAATAGTGTTGACTGCCGAGAAAAAAAGTACCATCACAGGACCGTAGTGGGACAGTCTATTGACAGAACTAGGGGGAAACTAGTACACACTTTAAGGGGAAACCACTTCAGCTGTTAGGTCTATTTTTACGGGACATCCCAATAGCAGACTAACTTACACTGCTTCTCCCATGGACTCATGTTACCCCATAGGTCTAACGTCATGTGTGTTGACACTGTTGAGGTCAGGAAAAGTAGGCGTTAACAAAAAGAACTTAACAAAACCCGTGTAGTAATTAATTTTATCGGAGTAAATGTGACGCGGCTAACTTGTTACCTCCGTTAATTTTATGTGATGAAAAAAATGACCGGGAAATAAAAACAATCAATAATTAACTGGTTTGGTTTCCCGTTTAACATTTTTTAATTATTTCCTCTAATTGCGCACGATTTAAAGCAATGACTGAAACAGATATGGCAAATCGAGCGTGTCGCTGATTCAAAGCTATCGCGAGAAGACCACGCCAAATACTTGTTTTACTCATTCGAATGAACATAAGGAGGTCCTAAATATGTCTGCAAGTATTACATTTGGACGTAGTTTAATAACAAAATTCCACGGATCCCACCACCTATGTCGAGTCAACAAACGGTTGTGACTCCGTCAACACCGGCCTGGTCACGTTAAACCTTCTCGCGAGACTTGCGTTCCGTTAGCTGCTGGATAGCAGATGCTAATGTGCTATCAAACGAACGCAGCCAAGAGGCACGGTTCAGTCGACGACTAAAGCGGATGCCTCCCTATAGGAGCAGCGTGAATACCACTGTTGGCTTCAGTTATTTATTCCCGAGGCTTTCCGAGGGGCATTTAAGCGGATACTCTTTAAAAACAAAATTTCCCGCGCAGAGCGAAGTCGTTGAGCAGGCCTGATGGAGGAGAGGGAGCTCGGATAACGGGACCTGAGAGCAGCACTGACTGCAAACAAAGGAAGGACGAAGAAATCTTCAATCTCTACACAAGCTCAAAATACACTTGTTTAATCGTGCACGTAAACCATTCCATTGGATTTTAAAGATTTAAAAACCGAAGTGCATCTTAAATCCTTACCTCGCTGGATACTTAGTGATATCAGTGTTTACGCCTCCTTCTTTGCACTACATGCGGTGAGAACAGGAGTTCCTGAAATGTCATTCACCGAAAAGCTGGTTTGTGATTGGCCGCCTATTCTGCCAAAAGCCAATCAAACAAGATCATGTATGGGCACCGCCTCCATTGATCAACCAATCTTAGGGTTTATAATGTGTTGCTTTGAGATTGCGTCACAGTGTGCGTGCGCGCGCGTTCGATCGCCATTATGGAGGACCTGCTTCAGTGGATAGATGTGGGGACAACAAAAACACCTAGTTTAATAGACAGCATTCCTTAGGTTTTGCTCGCATGCTTTTGTTTTTCCAGAAAGATGTTTTAACTAGTGTATATATAATTTAATTAGGTGAATGGATTTCGTTGTAGGATTTCTATTACTTTAAATAATTACTTTTAATGTTCAATTTTGATCTGATATACACAATTTCTCCAGTGTCTACTTAAATATAGATTTAAAATATTTTGTCAGTTTAAAATATTAACATTAACTCCATTTTGTTTGTGGAGAACATTATTTTATATTGGAGGAAATTAGATTAGATGTGATTGATTGTGATTGTTTATATTTGACCGGGTCTTTGTCTCCTTTTCCTTTCCACAGCCATTAATTTTCCATCTCCCCGTGTCCTCTGTATCATCAACTCTAACACCATCTACCTCCATGTCCTCACTCACTGAATCCATCAATCTCCTCTTTGGTCACCTGGAAGCTCCACCTCTAGGATCATTCTTCTACCAGTGTATCCACTGTCCCTCCTCTGAACATGTCCAAAGCATCTCAATCTGTCTTCTCTAGCTTTTTGTCCAAACCTGCCTGTCTGTTTTGTCCCTCTAATCACCTCATTCCTGATCCTGTCCATCCTTGTCTCTCCTAAAGAGAATCTCAGCATCTTCAACTCCTCCACCTCCAGCTCTGCCTCTTGTTTCTGTGTATTGCTGGTGTCCAAACATATATGTTATGTCCAAACATATCTGTCAGCCAATATTATTGGCCCAAATTAAGCACATTTATCTACCATTAATATTGGCAGGATCGTCATAGTTTTTTTTCCTGATAATGAAAATCCAATAACACAATGGTGCATTTTGGCGAATTGGCAGGAATCACATATGGGTCCCTGGGACAATGGAAAAAATTTGTGTATATTGGTATTGGTTTTACGAAGGGTAAAGGGTAGTGTTTGGATATATATTGGGAAATATCAGATATCAACAGAAGTAAGAACACCCCTACTGGTCTCACCTTTGTCCTGTAAACCATGGTCTATCACAGGTCACTCCTGACTCTTTTCTCCAGCTATTCCCTAAGTACAATGACAATAAAAGACTATTTTATTCTATTTCATCCTAACTTCTTTAAATTCTTTACCTCTTCACCACAGTCTCCAATGTCAACCTAAGAAAAGTCATCAATTTCAAGGGTACTTGGGTGATTTTAACAGTGTGTCCTGGACAACAGAATGGTTCAAATGCAGTGACCGACCACTCTTTCTCACAGTCATGTTTCAGTGGAACAATAAAACACGTGGCACACTCTTCTGATTTAGTCGTTCTGTGGTGTGTTGAAGACCAGAGCACACAACACTCCACTAAACTCTGTCTTAGCTAACTGCCCTGAGTGCTCAGTCAGATCAATAAGTGGTGAAGAAGCCTGCGTCTCACTCTTAAGGTGGAATTGCTCGTCAAGGTCCAAAACAGTGGCGTCCACGTTTGGTCATCCTAACATCCCCAATAGAAAATAGGCGTGAATACCATGATATTATTTATATGAAATTAAAAATATGAAACAAAAACACACACCACTTTATTTCTGTACATTTTAAAAGGTTTAACGCAGTTCTGGAATTTAATATGGGTTGGCACACCTTAAAAAGCTCCACACCAACAAAGCCCTGCCCTCGTCTTTTCAACAGGAGCAGTGTCGGGTAATTATGCTGTATGTTTAGAAATCTCTCACCCAAACATGTTGGACATGTGGATTAAATTCAGAAAGACAGCATCGTTGAATGACTGATACCGGAAATAAGTCTGTAACGTTGAAGACTATCACAATAAAACTGTCTACTGCTCCAGTCTGATGGAGACACAGTGAGCTGCTCCACCAGACAGACACCTCTTGTTGTAAAGTCCCGTCTGTGACCCGGGCACGTCTGGACCGTCTGTAGACCTGGATGTTGCAGAGATGGTAGAGAATACATGGTGAGTTCGCAGGCCGCACTTTTATCACTGCATACGTAACTAGGTCAGACGGCTGTTTGTTCCAGTCTGTAAAGGGACATACTGTTAGTCAAATACAAAAAAAAAATCATACGTCGTAAAATGTGTAACCAGAGACCGAATAATAAAATAAATGAAAAAACAAAGTTGCAATAATTTTTCGTAGCAGTTTTTCAGTGTCACCAGATGACGGTGCCCTTGGACCTTGTGTTGCTTTCCACCAAAACCGGAAGATGGTTGCGTTTCGATTTTCAAAACACACGATTAGATAATTTTTCAACAAAAAGGTTTATATTTTTCCTAGCTTGTCAGAGCTAGTATAATCTATTCTGTCATAGAACATAAAGGTGTATCTCACGAACTGTGCCCTCAAAGAGCTCGAATTCAGAAATCTTTGACTTGTGCCTTGCCCCGTCCACTTAAGGCATTATTGTGTTGAAATTGATGATAAATGTTGTTAAACCATTTAAAGTTGCAGTAAAATTGCGGTAAGGGGGGCTGAGACTTGTACTAACCTGCCTGGTAAGTGTAACTACGACACTCCTTACAAATTAATACCTTTGTTTTGGCCAGTGTTGTCAGCATAGTATATTGAAAGACGCACATTTAACGAACACAACCAAAAACAACAAGTTTATTATGCCTATATAACGTTCGGACTAAGTTTTTATCCTGTCAAGAGCATGAATTTTATTTTGAAAATCTCCACACGGTTCTTAAAGAATATCCCTCTTCGTGTCACTTTGAGGGTCCGACGGATTTTTCCCTATCATCCACTTGGACATGTAAACTTTTTGGTACTTCGTCGTTAATTTTGATTCTGCAGCAAAATAAACCAGGGCAGACGTTTGAAGTGTCTTGGTGGCGTTCGCCCTCACCGGTTACAACTTTAATTCGAGCACTCCCAGTGATTTTTGTTGCAGCGTCGACTTTTTCCCCATTTTTTTTTCTTTGAATGCGTTGCAAATATGATGATGTCACCGACGCCACTTTTTCCTGAAGTTATGGCGGAGCACAACTTGTCGAACTTCTCTTGGTAAGCTCGCACACATTCCGAAGCCGTTGGCGTAGCTACTGTTAGAACAATGTCGCTTTACCCACGACTACCGCTTTTTGCACCGCGACTAAGGAAACGTCAACTCGGACAAGTGAAACGTTAAGGAGCTTGAACGGAGCGGAGAGCTTGGAAGTGTAACTTCATAGTTAGCCCACAGGCCTACGGGCTCAATTTCACTCTTTTATCGGCCAATTCCAGGCCTTGGTGAAAGGCCATAGTCTGTAAAAAATCGACTAAACTCTAACAATTTAAAAAATTAGGGCGAGTTTGAGGATTGATCGTGTTCGAGGATTGAACTGTGTTGCGATATTATCGCGGTGGAAATACCCACGATTCAATGACGGATTTATTCTTGTTGTTTTAGTAATGAATGGACATTTTTGTGAGGCAAAGGAAAAACACTGTTCATACCTTCAAACAACAGTTATTGACTTAGATAAAACAGCGTTTCTCAATTAATTTCTGCCCCCCAGAGGACAGAATTATAACACTACTAGGAGCCTGGTGATATTTATTTATTTGTCCGTTCAATCCAACCACTGGTATTGGTCGGCCGATATTATCGGATACAGTTTAAAGAAATCTATTGAACGTTTTCTATCTTGGTGTATTTGACACCTCTATGGACTAAATCAGTGATTCTAAAATACTGGGTCGCAGGCCTTTGCCAGGTCAGAAAAAACAATTTTTTTTGTTGCCCATATCCCATATTCTATCTTTTTTTTTTTACATTTGCAATCAAAAATGTGCAACATAAAATTTGTTAATGATAAGTTGCATTGTTCAAAACAATGTGTTGTAATTGGCATTGGTTAAAGATGTTTGTTTTTGTAGCTGTTTACTATTCCTAATTTTTCACATTTCCAATTTTATTACTAAGCTATACCAGCCTGTATTCTGGCAGAAAAAATTCTTAAATTTTCTTACTCGTCTAGGTCATGGGTTCCCACACTTTTTTGTCTTGTGAGCTAATTTTCAAATGACCAGACTGTAGTAATCTACCGAGATTGAAAACCCTAAATATATTTACCTATATAAACTGGATATCCTACTCTCTAAATTATGTTATATATATTTTTTTCTACTATTAGATTCAATCCCTTAATGATTTTCACTTTCGCCCAGTGATTAGCATCTTGAAATAGAATTACATCTCTAGTTTTAATTACTATCATTTGCATCTACTGGCACTCCTTTGGAGATCTACTGGTAGATCCCAATCTACCTATTGGGCAGCCCTGATCTAGGTCATGCAATCCAAAAATAATCCCTTTGTGGGCATGTAGACATGGTAGGTTTCTTGATGACATTTCAACTCTCATCCAAGAGCCTTCTACCAGGGACTTAATAAACTTAGAAACATCTTCAAGAAACATTCTTCAACATCAATTCTTTGGTGAATTTTAACATGTCCTATCCCTACGGTCTAGTCCTTCCAAAGCTTAAGGTACATAGTGACAAGCTGGAGTTCTTTGCCTTGTTGTAGCCTCATTCTCTCTCTTCCGAACGCTACTCCGATTTTCAACAAAACCTATAAATGGCTGAAGTTGTCATGATGTTTGTACTTGTACACCACATCCAGTGTGTGTGCTGTGACAACTACCATCTGTTTATTGTTAGCATCTCTTAGCAGAGGACACGGCACACACTGCAGACTGTACCCATCGATGGGGGACGCCATGAGGCAGAGTCCGGTGTGTTTGTAGACGTGAAGTTGGCAGTGAAAACAGCCGACGATAAGGGCGAGTGTTTATACAGGGCAGGTTAAGCTAAATCTGTAGCAGCCTCTTCTTCTGATACTGGTACCTGTTAGACAAATGGTTCTCCAGTGCTTTGGGTACGCAGCCAAAATCAGACTTCAGGGAATTTTGGGATTGTCTCCCGTATGTTATGAACCTATTTGTCTCCGATAACGTAGAAGAAAGAGTCCCTAAATAACACAAGTGACCTCAGTGTTGGCCCCGGATTATCTTCGTGGATTAGATCGTCTGCATTGTTCTGCTGCTGCTACTGCTGCAGCAATGATTGGAACTTGGTCAAAGTAATTTTAACATAGTGTATATATATATTTTTTTAAATCATTATGAAACACCTAACATGAGCATTTGAAAATTCTTCTTGGCGTGGAGGTCTTCTTATTTTTTGTAGTAAAACCAATTTTCAGGGAAGTTAAAATCTGAATGGTACATACAGACTTGAACATTTAGTACTAGATTTCATGTAATCCATTTAGAAACCAGCTAAAGATGCCTCCAGGAAGAACAATTATTGACAATATGGATTTAAAACGTTCAACTCCTACGACTTAGTTCAGTTGTTTGTGACCCAAATGTCGGTCATGACTAAGGATAACCGATGATATAGCTTGGCCTCTATGGAAGCATAGTTATGTGATTATCGGTAAGATTGCGATATTCTTTTTTCCCGATAACGTAGCTCCTGGGTTTTGCCAAAATTACTGGATTCACACATATGGTTCGGAAACATTTACTTCGATATCACGGTTTGGACGATACCCTCAAACCTGGATTTTGGTAAATGTTAATATCAAACATCCCTAGTTGTGCCCCACTGACTTGGGCAATGTTGGGAGGGTGTAGTCTTGGATTAATTGTGGGTCACAACTAAAGTTTCTAGATGAATACCACAAAGGTATTCCAGCCTTCTCTGTTTTGTCATTCATTTCCTTATTTCAATCAGTGACAGTTGTTGATGTTTGTAGCTATTTTTAACTGATTTACGAAGCATCATGGAACACGTTGCGAACAGACGTCAGTGTCTCAAACTTTGTGACGCTAAACTGATCCCTGGATCAAAATGTTGGAGAACGAAACATTTATTTTGGTTTTAAACAATGAAAAACAATGAACTCCAACTTGTTATTGTCTTTTTTATTGCACAAGGTTTTTTGATTAAATGTGTCCTCATAGATTTTGCAGCTCACCATCGGACTTGTTATTGTTGTAAACTAGAAATCCTGTCTTACAGGTGACACTTTGACACACTCCATATTGTTGGAGTCACACACCCAGACAAACCGAGGCTACTTCAGTATTATTTCCCGTCTGCCGTGTTGATGGTTTAGCGGACTTCTCTATTTATTGTTTCCATATTGCCGTGATGTCTAATTTTTATGACCCTTATCTTTGGAACTGCAGTTTAGATTAAGTTTATAATCTCACTTAATAAAAGAACAAAGTGTAATTCAAAATGGATTATATAATAATCATAATTAAAAAGATAAACGTTATTTCTCCTTTTTGTGCTGAGTCTTTCTACACTGACGGTACACAGAGGCAGGATGAGAGAGATACAGAGGAACAGGGAGAGAGAGAGGGCGATCTAATGTAATATTAATTAAGAAGTCAAATGGTGATATGTACTCTCAGCCTCTCTCAGTACTGCTACTGTAAGTGTATGTGTGCCTTTTTTCAGACCACTGAGAGCGTTTGGCTTTACTAATGGAGCACCTCCAGGGAGCGTGGAAGACTCTGAGCAATGGCTTTGGAATGAAGGACTCAGCCTTTGAGGGCTCCTGCCTCTCGCCAACCATGGTGCAGGGCTTTCCTTGCCAGCGTCGCTCTTCGGACGACAGCAAAATGCCAGACTCCAAGACGAGCAGCACTATACGAGTTTATCTCCCCAACCAGCAGCGCACTGTGGTGAGTGGATTACTCCTGAGCGCCTCCTGTTGGGGCAATAAACTGCTCATCCACCTCACGTCTTCTTCTTCTCCCCTCAGGTAAACGTGCGACCAGGTATGACTTTGCACAGTTGCCTGATCAAAGCCCTGAAGGTCCGAGGGCTGCAGCCTCAGTGCTGCGCGGTCTTCAGGCTGCACCCAGGACAGAGAAGGTGAGCTCAGCACTGATGTGGGTGTGAAAGCAGAGAAACCTGATCAGAGTTTGCACAGATCATTTTCCTACTTGCTTTGGTTCATCCCTTCAGTGAAAATGTGCGTCTGCTTTGTGACAGTAAGAAGCTGAGGATGGACTGGAACACCGACTCCACCTCTCTGATCGGGGAAGAGCTCCTGGTGGAGGTTCTGGACCATGTTCCTTTGACCACACATAATTTTGTAAGTAGCTCTACATTGGACTTTGGGTTTAATAGCATTGACTGAGAGTTAAAAAAAAACAAAACTTTCTATTCCACGCTCATTTTTTCAGGTTCGCAAAACGTACCTGAAGTTGGCGTTCTGCGATATCTGCCAGAAGTTTCTCTTGAATGGTTTTCGTTGCCAAACGTGTGGTTATAAATTCCATGAGCATTGTAGCACCAAAGTGCCCACCATGTGTGTGGACTGGAGTAACATCAGACAACTGCTGTGAGTGAAAGAC
This sequence comes from Paraplagusia blochii, assembly GCA_016785265.1. Lineage (NCBI taxonomy): Eukaryota > Metazoa > Chordata > Actinopteri > Pleuronectiformes > Cynoglossidae > Paraplagusia > Paraplagusia blochii. The sequence goes on from JAFBJS010007024.1 coordinate 138,544, forward strand.
ACGTTTGAACCGTCCAAATATTGCAACATTTCACATCACAAATACTGTATGGATCTCATTCATCAGGCATTGATCCAAAATATAGTCAATTGTCTGTCAAGTTGCTGTTATTTTGTTTTTAACAGTCACCATGTTGATGAACATGTTTTTACCCGACAGTCTGCATCCAAATATTTACTTGATTTTTTTTTTTTTTTTTTTTTTTTTTTTTCACAGGTTGTGTCCAACACCTGGTGAGGGCAGCGGTCCATCACTGCCTCCTCTGACATCACGGCGGGTGAGAGAATCCCTGACGCGCTTTCCAAGGTTTGAACCACACAAACCGTCTGTGTTTGAATGTTGTCGCGGACAGTTGCCTCTTTGACAAGTAGCAAATATGGGAGACGTTGTGGTTAAATGCTCCTCTGGTCTGGGGCTGTTCAGAGGTGGCCTTTGGAGGTTTGGGTCTCAGATTTAAAATATCAAATTTAGAGATAGAGAATAGAAGCAAACAGATTATTTGTACCAGTTTGGATTTAATGTTTCAGTTCCACAAAGGAAATAAAATTAAGTATCTGTGAAGTCTTCCTGAACTCATCCAAATCCACCTGTTCTTAAATCCATAAAATTGTATACCTGGAACAGTGGGACTCAGGTTTTAGTCTCATGTTTTGAACATTCCTCACTGATGTGTCATCTTTGTGATTAATATATTTATATATTTAAGGTAAAAGAGTTTTGTTTTTCTTCGGTTGTGAACTGAGGAATATCTATTGTTACACACACATGGTCAGTAGGATAAAACTAACTCACAAAAGTCTTATCCCAGCTCACGTTCCCGATGAGTGGGAACAATCACAATGATGAGAACAGCAAACATAAAAAAAGGCATCACTAGGATCACGGCACAGTTTGGAACTAAAGAACCCTTTTAAATAAGAGCTTTTCCAAAAAACGTAATCTCTGATGGAACCCTTATTTTCACTTAAGTACGACTTGGATGTTGGGGCAGTTGGTGGCGTAGTGGTTAAGGGAGCGGACTTGGGTCCTCAAGGACTCAAAAGCTGCTCACTGCTCACTTTGGCGATGAGTTAAATGCAGAGGCCGAATTTCGTTGTGCGCTGAGTTGTGAATCACAATGTCACTATGACAAAAAAATAAATTTAATTTAATTAATGAGTTCATTTCAGAAGCTCTGTCACATCATTGACCCCTGGAGTGACCCACCCCCCAGTGGGTTTTTAATGAAAAACTAGGGATGTCTCATAAGGCCAGTCCTCAGGCCCAGGGTCAGTGTCCCTGTGTTGGGTTTAAAACTCCAGGGTTCAACTCCTTGGCAAATTCAAAACCCGTTGGCTTTTATCGGGCTCAGTGCCTGCAGGAAGGTTCGTGTACGGCTGGTACCGTGGTGCAGTGTGATTTGGGTGGCAGTCGTGGAGACTGCTGCCCCTGTAACCTAGTAACAGATGAGATTAAGAAGTAGATCGATGTTTGATAATATTAGTCAGACAGAATTATTGGTTTATTTGGACAATATCGACAAAACTTAATAAATCCATCTTCTAAACTACTCCCTTCACAGCTCGGCCCACCGTTACTCCACCCCTCATCCTTTCAATTACACCACGCCATACCAACCCACAGGCGGCGGCCTCTCCCAGCGGCAGCGCTCCACCTCCACGCCCAACGTCCACATGGTCAGCACCACCCTGCCTGTAGACAGCAGCATGATTGAGGTGAGTAAACACCACAAAGTCACTCCTGTTGGTTTAGATGGCCTCTCCACCCTCAGGGTGGAGTCGCCCTCCCATTTACATTTCAAACATTCCTCCTCCTCTCCTTTGGTCTGACATTTTTCATCACCTGACTCTGCTCCTCCTTCTACTCCTCCTTCTCTTCCTAATAGACTTCACAGCATGTCACTTTACTGTCTGACCCAGGCGTGGGCAAACTAAGGCACGGGGGCTGAATGTGCCCGGTTTAGCTTGGTAATCCGGCCCTCATAATTGGTTATATTGTATTTTTGGACCAGACTATAGAGCATTGTGTTCCTGCAAGTTAAAAAGTTTGCCCACGCCTGTTCTGACCACTGGTCACTGCTCCTTCCTCACTTGACTTCCCCTCTGTCCCTTTCACTGTCTGTGTTGGGGAGTAGCTCGATACTCCTGCCACCTCCTGGTGCCACAGATTCTGGTTGAGGAGGAGAGTAGGTATAGTGCACTTCTCCCGCTCTTTTGGTGAGGCCTCAGCTGAGAGTCCAGACCAGGTCAGAGAGCAGAGCATCTGTGTCCACACCACTGTACTGTTGAAGTCTGAGCATGAGTGACGTCATCATGTGACCGTACTGACCGTACTCTCTGTTTACTTCTGTCTGCCTCATTAGGATGCCATGCGGGATCATGATTCTGGTAAGTACCTGCTGAGAGACGCCCAGATCCAGAACCTCCACTTTCTTATATTCCTCTTTTTACTTATTCCTGAAGCAGGAAGTTCCCCGAGTCAAAGCCCAACTGGCTGGTCCCAGACCAAAGTCCCTGCGCCGGCCCAGAGGGAGAGGGCGCCGTCCTACAACACACAGGAAAAGAATAAAATTGTAATTGTTTTTTTTCTTTGTTTCTTCCATGTAGAATGAAGAACAGTTTTGTACATTTTGGTTCTGACTTCTCCTGTCTCTGGTACAGAGGCCCCGGGACAAGAGGGACTCCAGTTACTACTGGGAGATCGAGGCCAGCGAGGTGTACCTGAACTCCTGCATCGGTTCTGGCTCTTTTGGAACTGTCTACAAAGGGAAATGGCATGGTAGGAATGTGTTCGCCACAGGGTGGGGCAGCTACAGGTGTAACCACTAACACCGTACTGAGCTGCTAGCATATCATCATGTAGTGGGGTTTGTTTTATCATTGGTTCCTCACCGTGGCTGGTGATTGGCAGGTGACGTAGCAGTGAAGATCCTGAAAGTGACGGATCCCACCCCGGAGCAGCTCCAGGCCTTTAGGAACGAAGTGGCCGTGTTGAGGTGAGAATCGTCTCCTCTGCTAATTGTCCTCAACTAAATGAGATTTTAGTTGATTTTATTTATTTATATACTGTATATATGTATATGTGTGTATATATATATATATGTGTGTGTGTGTGTGTATATATGTATATACTGTATGTATATATGTATGTACTGTATATATTTATACTGTGTGTGTATATATACTGTATATATGTATATGTATATTTATATGTTCCTTATTGCACATGTACAGTTTACTTATTGCATATAACAAATATATATGTTAGGACAGATATATTTATATGTATATGTATATGTATATATGAGTGTATATATATATGTATATGTATATATATGATGAACAAACCCAAC